>VZSF01007973.1:913530-1009948 GCA_013398295.1 Chionis minor | reverse complement strand
GCCCTCTGCCCGGGTAGGAGCGCGCCGCCCCGGCCCCAGCGGCACCCGCAGCGGCACCCGGCCGCCGAGCAGGTGGGCGCGGAGGGGGCGCAGCCCCGCGGCTGCCGGGGTTTGGGGTGGGGGGGAGACGGGGGAAGGGGGTGCCCGGGGCCTCCGCCCCGCCTCACAGCCGGAGGGGCCGGGGTGAGGAGGCGTAGGCGGCCGCCTCCCCATCGCCCGCTGGTGCCGGGGGCCGCGGTGCGCGAGGCGGCCCGAAGGCCCGGGGTTACGAGGGGGAGCGGGGGGGACCGAGACAACTCGGCGGACAAAGTTGCGCGGCCGATCAGCGCCGCTCCCCCGCGGGGGCTCCGCCGCCCCTCCGGGCAGGGCCCGGCCCGGCCCCGGTCAGCGGCCAGCGGGGAGGGCGCGGGGGTGGCCGAGCCGTTGGGATGTGGCTGCCGGCGGCGCTGGAGGGAGCGCGGCGGCGGGTCAGGGAGGGGGTTTTGCGCGGTGCTGCTGCTCCTGTGGGTTGGCAAGCGAAGGACGGCGGGCTGCTTTGGGACAGGGAGAACTTTTTCCCGAGTTTTTGCCCTTGAAACAGATGTGCTGGAATAGGTCAGCTGAGAAAAGGGGTGTGCGTGTGGCGGGAAGGTGAGTGACATCCAGAGCTCCCGTGTGTTAAATGCGTCTGTGTCTGTGGCAGGGGGAGTGCTGGAGAGGCGTTGCACGCTTTAAAGGTTTATTATTTAATAACGGGTAAAAACATGACTAAAATCTTGCCGCTTCTGCATCAGCCCGTTGGCACTAATACAGAGCGACGGGGAATGCGTTTGGTAGAGGGTAGCAAGGGGGTGTATTAGGGTTGGTGGTTTTTTTTTGGTTGTTGTTATTCTTGGGATGTGCTGGGAGTCGGTCAAGGTGGGCTGTGCCAGAGCCCGGGGGACACGGATGACACGGGCAGGTGCGCCTTGTGCCACAAGTTCGGGAGTTCCAGGAATGGGAATGAGAGGTTGAGCCAATGTGCCTTTCTGGTTTGCGTGGCTTGTTACCGGCAGAGCAGTATTGCTAAGTGAGGTTTCCGAGAGGTAGCAAACTAAACTAAATTTAGGAGAGAAGGCACAGAGATACGACATCAGGGTTGATGGTTTCAAGACAGAAGGGTCTTGGGACAATCTGGATTTATGGGCTGAAATTTCCAAGGGCTTCTGCTAATTCAGACAGTGGAATATTGCTGAGATTGTGATAACAGTGATACCTGTTATCACGCCTGCTGCACGAATAGAACCGTTGAACTGCTTCCTGATAGCAATCAGTATTTTCAGTTTCTCCATCTGTATATCCAGCACAAACTCCTGTTTATTTGACAACGTGTGTTTGTGCAATCATTGTTAAAAATCTTCAATTCACGTCCTTTGTACTGAAAGGCAAGCCGTGGGGAAGATGATGAAGGAAACGAATACAACTTCATTCTGTGATGGCAGTCTGAACTGTGACAGTTGTTAGGCGTGTGTGGGTTAGGATGGTTCCCATTCACTGCATGGACCTGTGACCCAGAACTGTGTCCCGGCTGGAATGTGCAGGCAGTGCAGACGTTTGCTGCCACCCACGGCTTGTGAGGGACATTGCCACACGTGAGGTGTGAGATTGAGTCTGCTTTGCCATCAGTTACCAGCTTCCAAGTACAAGGTAACGTAGGAGAAGCTCAGTCTGGGACCCCTAAAGAGGATTGTGTAAGTGTGTTTTGTTTCACTGATAGAATGCTTTGGATGTTTTGTTGTAGGCGATGATGGCAAAATGTGGGTTAGGCTCATAACCAGAAGGAAATTCTGTGGGAGCTGATTCTTTTCCAGTAGAAGATCCTGGAAAGGAGTGAGGCTTAGCAACCAACATGTAACCCCTCTTTGATGTTACAGTGACCTTGCTATTAAACATTTTTAAGTATTATCTACAACATCTTAAGATTGAGGCATCAGTAGGCTAAGCGGCATATAAAATTGCACAAAAGTGCAGATACCTGAACCAGCTTGCAATATAAGTATGAAACTTGATTTTTTAAAAGAATCAGATATACATTCTGTGAAGACAGGAGTGTATAAATACTTCGATCAGCTTTGTGTACCGACTTTGGTTGCTTAGGGGCAGATGCAAAGCTTAATTCATTAGGTATAATGTTCAAGTCATTGCTAGTTTGGATCTATTCCTGAAAATGATTGAGGTGCACTTGGGATTCTGATTCTGTGATTGTACTGCACTGGAAAGAGCAACATATGACTGTATTTATCAAATCATATAGTATAACGCAAAGCAACTGCGTTGTGGTTTTTTTTTCTTCTCGCTCTCTCTCCATTGAATCCCCCAAAAGGAAATATATATAAAGATCCTGTAACATCTCAATTTCTCTTACTGTACTGCATCAGGAAGGGCCATGCTAGGATTGTGTACATAAGGACTACTAAATATGAATTTGCAGAAAGTGTTTTGTGGGTTTTTAACAGTAAATTAAAACATAGCAGTGTCACATCTCAGTAAATGTACCGTAAAAGTCAGCAGTGTTTGTTGAATGTTTTAACAAAACGTAGCCTAGATGCTTTTTATACTTAAAAAGAATAATTTTTTTGGTTGATGAGGTCAGTATTTTGGGAAATTCATTGTCCTCTGAAAAGAAGACCTTAAAGAGAAAACAGTATCTTGGTCATAACAAATAGAAAAATATTTGCACATTTTAAGAGATAGACGTTAAAACCTGAATAACATGACTTATTATTTTGTATTATAATTAAAATAAATATTAACTGATTTTAAATAGTTTAATATTATTTTAAAATATTTTAGCTCCAAAGAGAAGCAGAACAATAAAAGCATTGGTGTCACATTTCCTTGTGTGTTTGTTAGTCATAACTCACCTACAAGAATTAGGTGATTTTTCAGAAGTATCTGCTTCTGTGGAAGCTTTTCCTCTCTGTGCTCAGTGACTGGAAAAAGTTCTGTTGAGTTATCCAAAGTAGGTGAGACTGGACTAGCTCAGTTCAGCTCATACCCTTGACTTCGTAAGTTATTGATCCTGGATGTATGTGAGCATCTACTGCATTAGTATGTGGTATTTTATGCTATTAATTTTAACAACTAATAAATGAGATCACAGATGAAAAGCTGAAACAGATGATTGCCTTGGGAAAATGATCCTAGGCTCTGTTGTGACCAGAATAAAGATTCAGAGCTTCTTCAGAGTATATGCTAAATTAATATCTAAATAAACATAATAATCAAGCATAATATCCAGTAAATTGTCTTATCTAAAAGTCTTCAGTACTCACGCTGAGTTACTAGTGACTGCTATGCAGTTTTGAGGTACGGCTTTCTGGAATGCCTTTGCTACTATTCTTGGAGATCTTCCTCAATTAGTCTCTGCTCTTACACAAAGTAGTTACTCCCTTTGAAAGACCGAAGCTTTCTGAAAATTGGCTTATAGTAGCAAACCTTAATGGGACTTCATAGTTGGTTGCTCACCTGTGGTCACTCTGCATCAGGGTTGTCCAGTGGCTTTGTAGCCAGGATGAACAATGATGTGAATGGTGCTACGTTTGCAGACAGAAAAAAGACCCTTGGGGCTTCCAAATCGAAGAGGAAAAGAGTGTATTTTTAGCAAAATTTTATTCTTTTGAATATGCCCACCTTAATGTGACTTCGGGGTATCGTCAGATGGACTCATTCTGTACTACATACGCAACAGCTGTAAAGCTGCCTTTGGATTGCTTTGAAAGTATGTGAAACAAGTGAAGAATTTTCACAAGGTGTGAAGAGCGTGTTTTCGTGCCTTGGTAATTCAGACAACAGCTAAAATGGATTTCCTGTAGACTACCAGAAATATCTCTCTCTCTCAAATAAGATCGTGCCTGGGGAGCCTGATTCTTCTTTGAGCTGACCCTGTTTCATCTTTCAGCACTGTTACGAATAGGTGTATAACCATCTGTGATGAGAATGGTATCATTTTGTAGCCAGCCCAGGCAAGGGAGAGCAACAAACCAGCTATAGCTACAGCGTAAGTGATAACGCCAAGTGAAAAGCAGAGGAAAACTGGACCAAAGGTCCCTGCAAGATAAAGTTCACTAAACATAAGAACAAAAAATTCAGCATGAAACTGCTTGCTCAGTCTTGACACTGCTCTTAGAAATGTCTGAGAAAGCTACCTCCTGTGTCTGCTCTGCGGTGTCTATGTAATGGATATGCTGTATCCTTCGTTTACACTGTTGGCAACTGCAATGTCTGCCTTGGTAAACGAAAGCATTGGCTAGAAATTACAGTGCTCCTGCTTGATTTGTAAGATAGGGGTAAAATGCTCCCTTCTAGATGAACAAAGTGAATGAATGGCTTTAGTAACCCCTTTGTGTCAGACCCTTTCACGAACTATACGCCAGCTGTAAATGACTGCTGTACCTTTTAACTTTTTCTAGTTACTATATCGTGTTTTACTCTCTTCATTATAAGTAACAAAAAAGGAAAAAAGAGGAGAGCAGAGTATGGTACTGGATCACAAGGGATGTCATAGGATCTTTTGTTCCTCTTTCGTATCCTCCTGTTTGAAAGGTATTATGCTATTGCTTTCCTAACTGGCATAGTTTTGTGCGGTGAAAAATGTACATGCACCAGCGCTATCGACTGCGTATAAAATAGTCCTGGCAGGTTTTGGGCTTTTGTCCAAGTCAGTTACGCTTTTGTTGTGTGCTAAAGAAGAAAAGAAATAACACTCTATCTGTACAAAATCTGTAGATCTGCTGCGTTAGTTGAGTAGACGCGTGAAGAAAATCACAAGGCACAGAAAAGGCAAGCCAGGCTTACACATCAGGAAAACAGAGTGATATTTTAGCAACTTATTTTCAGAGGGGATGTTTGCTCCTCTTGGGGGTGTATGAATCACTGCAAAAATATCTGTCAAATTCTGCCTAGAATTTGGGCAGAAAGTTGCTTCAGTTGATCAGTTGTGTGAGTGGAAACAGCTTAACACACACTGGTGATGTTACTTGTGACACTGAGCTTGTGTTTGCTTGAGTATTTTCATAATTAAACCCTGAAGAACTTGCCTCACTTCTGATGAAAACAAAGGAATATTTAGCATAAAAAATAAGAGATGTAAATTGACAGAGGGGGGTGGAGACTATCTGTGGTGTACTGTGTGAGTGACAGATGTGGGGCCCAACAGGGCATTTAATGCAGAATGAAAGCCTTTTTTAGCCCTAAATGACTAAGTAGCAAGGAAATTATGCAAAAGCAGATTGTACAAAATATTCTTGGATCAAGTGATCATGAGTTTACATTGACTTAGCAGTAGGATAAATGCTGCAGTGCCATGTGAGGATACCTGAGCTTGCTCTGAACAAGCTGTACCAGGAGCTGCAAAGGCCGCTATAGCTGCGGAACACGTATACTGCTGTTGCTTTGCTGCTTTCCTCTGCCCAGACTGGGTTTTTTTCCTCCAAAATTTCCATCATGTATCCAGTCCATCATGGGGTGCTTTGCACATTGGCACTAATACTTACCAGCTCCAGGCAGGATATATCTCCTGCTACCTCCTAGAATCACATTTCCTTTTTTCAGGGCCAAATGCAACCTACTTCTTCATTTCTTTCATTTTTCTCAGTACCTACAACCTGTGCTGAACCTCCAGTGTGATCGTGCAGAGTTATTTACTTTTGCACTATGTGCAGTATTTCTTTCCCCAGGGCAGATCACTCGACCTTTTAAATGAATTGTCCCCATTTGTCTTGCCTTCCTCAGCAGCAGCAACAGGTGAGGAGAGTGGTGAAAAGAGCAGAGACAAAGAAGAGAGTGGAGAGGGAGAATGGAGAGACTGGCAAACCGCTAGAAAAGGAGTGAAACTTTCACAGAGGGAAGTAGAGAAAGAGAAGGGTTGAATCCAGACTGGTAAAAGTGAAAAGTCCAAAACCAGCACAAAACCTGACACCAGAGTTGGTGGAAACAAGCAAGTCCTCATCTTTTCCCTGATTGATCTGATGGTAGCAGATACTGGCTGCGCTGGAAATACTCTTGGGCGCTGATTCTGGCAACTGAAACTGGTCCACTTGTTTGAAGGAAGAAAGTTGTAGAAAACCACTTTGCTCCTTTGTGTCTGTGGTAGACACAATTTCAAAAAAAATATTCTGTTGCCAGTTAATTGCTAGAACCACTTTCCTTCAGCAGGCAACAAAGTGGACTGGTTTTGGATTCCTAGTGTTTGTTGCTTATTCTGTCTGTATGGGTAGGTAGGTGTCAGTCACATTGTCCTCTCTGAATATAAGGACTTTCACAAAGAATTGCAACTGAAGTCCTTTAAGTCAAAGGACTTTATCTTCAATTGATAAAAATTATATTGTTTCTTCTGAGAACTTTGTTTTACTAGCAATTCAGACCTAGGCCTACAAATCAAAACATCTTTTGTCAGGGATTTTTTAGGGAATTAACAATTGTAAATGACTTTGTGATTTGTTGTTCTTTTCACAACGTGAAATAATTTTCCTGAATAAATGGATCTAAGTTTGGAGCTAGGCATCTTGTCCACTGCCTTCAAAAACAGCTGACAATTTTCTCTACAAGAAAGCATAGCTACACTTTTGTGCACAAAGGAAGCTTTATAAATATATCAGCTATGACACTTAAGGGGCAGTAAGAGCACTTACTTTTTATTTCAGAACACTGCATTAGTTAAAATACTAAAAATGCAACATTATGGTACTATAGCAAGGCTTCCTTAATAACATAGGTTTTGTATACCTTATAAGTACGGAAGCCTTACTCTCCTGTAAAGAACATCTCAGATGAGGTTACCAACTGTGTCATTGAAATGGAGCAACAGTTTCAACAGGATTGACAGATCAGAGCATGAGAGTATGAGTGTATAAGCATGTTCAGAAGTTGTAGTTTAATTTGTCAGGACATCAAGGGCTAGCATTGGAAATAGATTTGGAAGGAATATTAAGTAATGACAGCTTCGCTGAAAACCAGGATCAAAGCTTCCCTTTATCTGAGGTGACAATTTCCCTGGCAACTTATTCCTGGAGGTGACTAGGCAATCACACTTTACGTCCCTTATGAAAGACAATTTTCCTTGCAGCATACAGTGACCACAACCTGTTCTGGGGTGTGATACTGATACGGTATTGTAGGAAAGAATGTTAGATTGGCAGATTTATTTTCCTTGCGTTGCCAGTATTAGTCTGTGTTTCTTAAGCTGGGAGGTATCAGCCTGACTGGCATGCATACAGGTTTCTGTAAATTTATATTTCCAAGATGGAAAGCTGCAAATGTTTAAAATAGGATCTCTGATGAAACATCATGTGGTTGAAAGTGAAAATTTTAGAATTATCTGAGACATGGATTTTAAAAGTCCTGTAGTCTTCTGATACCCACATTTGCAAATTCTTTTCACTTGGTTGGCATTTGAAAACATTCATTTGTTGAGCAAATATAAAAAGGAAGATGCTGAATCCTGCCTCACTTGGGTTTTCTATTTTGATGCTAGCTACTTAACTGGAAAGCAAAACTTTCTTCTTTTAGGGGAATTGATTAAACAATTTCAGGAATTTCTTTGCTGGAAACCATTCTGTGTATGGGTGTACTTCTCAAATATGTCTCTTTATATTATATGAATAAATATAATAAATAAATTGATAACTGTAGAGAAATACGTGATTAATGATTATGTGAGAACATGCAATTTACTTCTCTGCAGATACCACAAAACTTGCAAGTGTTAATGTGAAACGTCAGATTGCCTCTATCAAGAGAGTTCAAATGCTGTTCCCAGTGAAACTCTTGAGGAGTATAACATAGTCATCTTCAGAATGTGGCAGTGACCTTGAACTTCCACTGAGCTGTGCTTTATTTAGCTTGGGACAATGATTAACTTTCCTAATGACTGTATATCGAATTTGCCATTGTTTATATATCTGGTAGTGAAATAGACCATGTCTGTTTTTGTGTGGATGATACCATATGCTTAAAGGAAACTATTTGTATAAATTGTTTCTTTTGCAAAGTTATGTCTTTGTGCAATTCCTAATTGCTTCTAACTTAACCTGATTTGTCTATGGACTCATTAACTTCAGGGTAGCGCTACTGTCAGCATAATGTATTTCTTCTTCTTAGGTGTTGTTCGTTTCTCTTACTCCTTATTTAAAAGAGGATGACAAATTCTCTTACTCTGCTCCCTTACAGCAATTAGTCTTCTATGGCTGATCCCCACAGAGCAGAGGAAGCTACACCCTGAAATAGTCGTGTATAGGGACGTGAAGTCATCTGCGCAGCTTGGCCTCTGAAGGGAGGTTTGTCAAGACATAACACTTTAATTTCTAGCCTCAGCACCGTAGGGAACGCAGCAGAGGGGCCTGCCCACGGCACACATGGAAGCAAGGCGTCTTCAGATTCCTGTAATCTGCACTAGGTCAGCCCTGGCCAGTTTGTTGCGGTGTTATCAGGCCCCTGACAGAACAAGAGTCATGCTGTTTTTTTCAGGCAGGAAGGGGATGCTGCCCTTAGCTGAAACAAGCCTGGTGGAAATAGTCCAAACTGGGGAGAACTTATGTTCCTTGGCTTAAATGCAGGATACTGTTTCGTGCTGTGAGACAATCCCACGGACTCTGGGTAGACAAATGCTGCTTTAGAGTGTTTCATCGAAGGCTAAATGGAGGAGGAGCCCCCGAGGTTTGTACATTCCAATGGAAATTAAAAAGCCAGGTTCTGCCTTTAGTTGCAGTTACGTAAATGGCAACTGAGAGCAGAAATTTGTCTCATAAGTTGTACGCAATTCAGGTACTGTCTGTTAGGAAATGGTGAAAGGTTAGAGTTTTATTAGTCAGCTGTAGGAATATACCTGGGAACGTCTTAAAATAAATCTAGCAAGATAGGTATGTATATGAGTGTTTGCATTTCTCACGAGCTGCAAAAGAAGGTTACAGTTTCATGCTTCTGCACTTCTCTTAAATCTCTCAAATATAGCAGACACGGTCAAATATTTTGTGGACGGGGTTATTTTTGCAGAGAGGAGAGAGACTATGAGGATACTTGGAGGCTCTGCCTTGATTCTTCCTTGGTCTGTTCTCTGAACACAAAAAGTCATTCACACTGAAAATGGTAGAAAGAAACGTAGCATCTGGTGGCTAAAAATTACACAGTTTGATTTTGTTATACTTAAAATCTAAACTGGTTCATTCCAAACAGAAGCTTTTTCCAGGTAATTTGCAGTTGTGTGACAGTGACAGAAGAAAAGTTGATCTGTGTAACATACATCTACTACTCCCTGGTTTTTTTTCATCTTCTCTCACTCTATGTGTGTTGTACTGTCTTTAAGAGATCTGTGGTGTGCTTGTACCAGTGATTTCAGCTGTTCTTCAGTGATGTTTGACAGGAGCAAATGGGGGCTCCCGTCTACTTTTCAGGTCACGGAAGTTGAGCAGATGCTTATTGATGCTGTTTCTCCTGTGTAATTTTGAAATTCTTTTACTTTTCTGTTAAAATACAAGGACTTAGAAGCTGTAACTCAGAACAGTATGGTTAATGGGGAAGTCACATTTGATTATATAAAAGCTGATTAAAAGTTAAAACCAGAGTCTGTGGTCTACTTTTTTCTTCAGCTTTTAATCGAGAAAATAAGACATATTTTAGATAAGCCCTCCTGCACACCTGTGAAATATCTATCCAAATCTGTAAATTTTCCCAAAGCTCTATTACCTACCTCAGAGCGCACGGTTGCAATGATTGCAAATGCAGTAATAAGGAATCAGTTATTTTGCGGTCCTTTCTGCAAAAGGACTAAAAGGGTTGCATTTTGAATTCCAACTGTATTGTTATACATTAATAAGTATACTACCTGAGAACTGTAGCCATATAAAAGAAAAAACACAAAACCCCCACAAAATAAATGCTGCTAGTTAGGAAATAATTTTGTGTATGAATGCATATTATGTGCATTTAAATAGTTGTTATTTTTTTTCCTTTTTCCTCTGTCCTTTTCCTTTCTAGACATTTTTCCAAGTTGAAGGCACGGCTGTTCCGTGCCTTGCCTGTCCGTGGTGGGTGAAGGTATTTTCAGCATAGCCTTTGCAGACAGAGCTGTGGTGGTTCTGCTGGGTGTCTATGTGGCAGGAGACATGTCGGCTGCTGTCCAGAAACCGTGTTGTTTCTTAGTGTGGCTCTGTGCTCCCAGCAGGACTTTGTCGTAGTGTGAGCCCAGCACTGTGGGAGTGACACTTCAGGAGAAGATCTTTGGGAAGCTTTCAGATCAGAGATTGTGTACATCTGGTGGCTGGGCAAGGTGAGACCAAATCTACGTAAAAGCTTAGGCAGACGCACTGAGTTTACCACAGGTGAATCCAGCACAGGGCTGAGAGCAGTTTATGAAGAGGAAACGTCTGCATCTACTCTGTCTTGTCACTTCAAAATGAAAGTCTGGGTGAAGACTTTCTTTGGACCTTCAGAAATTTGGAGCTTGAGTTCTATGTTGAATTCTGCACTTGCTGTTCTTACTTAAACACAGCTGCTATTCAAGCAAGCACTGTGAGAAGCAAGGAACAGTCTGTGACACCTGAAATTACCAGTCTTAGAATTACCCTTACCAAGAGGACAAAAAAAGATCAATTGTTTTGGAATCGGAGAACAGTAATCACATTCACTGACTGATGGGACCATTTGTAAGAAGTAAAACACCTCCAAAAGTATAATTAGTCCTTGTAAATGTACTTCTGAATTGTAATTCTTATATTTCACAAAGCTGCTGCTGAGGGGTTGGAGAAACTATTTTGCTTGGTACAAGGTAGAGGCGTCTGCAGCGGGGTGCAAATGGGACCAAATTAAGAAAAGGAGAAATTAGGCTGAGTGTCAGGCAATCTGAACTATGACAGTTATTTGACTGAGAAAGAGCTTCCCAAGAGAAATAATACAAGCTACATTATTTGGGACACCTAAAATTAGACTTCAGAAAGCACTAAAAAAAAGTACAACCTTGCTTGGGTAGGGAAGGGGACTAGAAAAGGCAGGGTTTGGGATTTTGTCCCCCCTCCCCCGCCTCATAAATTCTGCAATTGTTGGGCCTGATTCTGTTTTGTGATGTGGAAGTCAGGGGAGGATTTACATTGCTTTTTGCCTGAGAAAACTGAGGCTAAACACACAGGCTTCTCCCCTCCACCTATTGCCAACTTTTTAAACCATATCTTTTTATTTCTGTCCCTCAGGGATAGTTCAGACCCCTCTCTTCCAATTATAAATATGTATATTTAGAGGAGAGGAGAAAGGGCACATGTGCCTTAAGGACCCTTCGTGGCATTTCCCTCTTGTCTGGCTCTTAACAGACAGAAGAACTGATCAACGTGATACTCCTTTTTTAATTCAGAATTTATTTAGCTTATATTGTGCAAATCCATAACCCCAGCATGTTCTGAAGGTATTGTCTGAAATTACCAACCAGGTTTTAATGAGGGGGGAGGAGGCAAATGAAATACAGCCTTAACCAAGGAATAGAGGCCTCCAAGTAATGTGTGTTGATATATTGAAAATGTTACAGTCTTCTCCATAATTTTATTTGAATATAAATCACATAAGTAAGGTAGCTGCAGTGACACAAAAGAGGTTCTCATACCCAGTTCTACATATTAAAATGTGTATGACATGCAGTTATGACTAAATATTATTATGTTTCTTCATTGTATAGGTATTAAATGTGTTCACTTTCGGCCTGTAATAGTGCCAGTATAAAAAAATCATATAAATTTGTCTGTGTGCAAAGAAGCACACTAAGGTCAGGACACTGAGCCTCTGAATTTGTGGTAAGAGACAAAGGAAGGAGCATCCACAGAGTTTTCTTGAAAGATAGTTCATTTTTAGAGGATTTGAAGCAGTGTGGCAGAAAAGCTATAGGGCGTCTCCAGTATTTCATTCAGGGGTGGTGGATTTTAGCCCTGTGACACTGGACGAAAGGATTCAGCGTAGGGGAGTGGGTGCGTGAAGTGAACACTTCCTACGCACTGAACTTTGGGTTGTAGATGGCCACACAGTTTCTGGTCCCAAAACTTGGGCTGCATCACTTAGAGGAATGGGTGTTGGGGCTGGGACCGGTGAGACGGGCAGATAGAAAAGTCAACTGAGTGCATTTCAGATGCGAGATTGACTTCTAAATACCAAGAGCTGCTTCCCATTTCCTTTCTCCCACTGCTGCTCGCCTCCAGTGTGCTTTACCTCCTGCTGCCACAGAAGCGTGGGTTGTATTTTTTTTCTAATTTGACTAAGAGCATATTTCCCAATCTAAATCCTTAATGAAGACAAAAGGCCTGTATTGCAGGGTAGGAAGAGACTAACCCGAAACATATTATTAGCAGGGAAGACTCATTCTCCTTATGTCCTTGTTTTTGAATGACTTAATTGAGGCAGAGAGATATCTTCTGATAATAGCTTTTTGCACGGGGCAACAATGAGGGTGGAATGGCGGAGATGCTGCGATGCTGGCTTGCTTGGAGTGATTGTTATGGAAGTGATTGTAACCAATTCTGTTACAGACCCAGAGTGCTTTGACCGGCTAATCCTTTGCATAGCATTCTCTCAAGGGAGAAAGCAAATACTGCAGAGGCTCTGCTTAGTTCATTTTTGATTGATCTCCCATAATGTATTTTACAAGATACAGCAGAAGGAAAATACTCAGATATTATCTGGATATTGTTCACGTACACTTGCTAGGAAGTGGACAAGGCTGCATGTACCTTTTAACTTCATTGTCTCTTCTAATCTATCCCTCTCTAACAAACCTGGTGTTCCCCTAAAGATTGTAACTTGCCTCATTTCTGTCTTGTCCCTGAAGCATTGAACTGTTTGATTTCTCCTGCTTACACAGGTGATTCTTAAAATGACTTGACCAAAAGGTTTCACACAGCTGGAAAAGCGTAAACAGAGCACCCGCTTTTAAAAATAGAAAGGGGAGAATGAGGGCTTGGGAATTGTGGTCCTTTCGACTTAGATTTCTAGGAAAACATCAAAATGAGAAAAATGTTTCTAAATGCTTGGAGGAGACAGGAGAACAAATTATGATCTACAGAGATGTATAAAGAACAAACATGTCAAATCAATGCAATTTCCCGCTAAGATAAAGCCTTGCAGGAGCGAAAGAAATAGCAGATGTCATATTTTGCGTTATTGTAGGGCTTTTGACACAGTTTCACATGACATTGTGAAGAGTCTCAGAAGACAGTCGTGACACGATGGACAGTTCTGTTACCAAATGACAGCATATAAGGACCGAGCAGTTCAAGTATTAAAGTCCCATGTGTTTTCCTGCCATTTTTAAACGTTAACTGTTCACAACTCTTTAGTAATACACTGACTAAAAAGACAACAAATGCTCTATGTTGTGAGCGTTTATCTAAGAGTCACTATCAAAATAGAAGAGGTTATCAAGTATGGCTTGCAGAGGGCTCTCTTTGGCACTGCTTATAGTACTTTCATTTGTATTTTTACTGATGAAATATGAGAGTTGCTGGCTAACTTTACAGTTATGACTGTAAAGCCTTCAGACTGAGAGGGGATGCAGTCATGTTGGGGGCCGGGTTAGAGATTAAAATCGGTGAGTGATGCCCTGTCATTCTGCAGGAGATTAAAGAAAGCCCAAAACACTAACAACATACAGCCTTTGTTGTCCTTTTAGTCAGTGTGTTAATAAAGAACTGTGAACAGCTAACATTTAAAAATGGCAGGAAAACACATGGGACTTTAATACTTGAACTGCTCGGTCCTTATATGCTGTCATTTGGTAACAGAACTATACTTAATGAAACTTTAATCTGTAGAATTATTTCTTCATCTGTTATTCAATCCTGCCTTTTTTTTTTCTTCTTTTCTTTTTAATTTTTTTGTAACATTGGAGCAAGTCCAGTGAACCTTACCAAGTTCCTTACTCTACCCTTAGAGCAGCAAAACTCTGGCTTAAAGTCCATGGAGTTTTTGTCCCAGCTGGAGCGTCTGCATGTGGTTGACTGTGATTTGTTCTCTGCAGAACTGCGTTTCAGGGCTGTGGGCTAGATTAAGGCAAGGCATAATAGTTAAAGCTGGGCAGGCTGGCATCTATGTATTTGGTGTTCATGGCATTTGTCCAGATCTGTGAGCTTGCTCTTTAGATGAATGTTGTCATCAGAGAACTGTAACGAGGCTGTTCGTACCGTAGTTTTGGAAGCAGTGCAGTATAAAAGTCTTCAGTCTGCCGAGAGCTAGAAATTTGGCTGATCTTCAGCTTACAGTGTATAAACACGTTCCTCCTCTTTTTTTCTTTTTCTTTTTGTTTTTCCCACTTTTCTTTCTCCTCCCTTCCTTCCCCTCAAGGACACAGAGTTTGGCTGTATTTTTCATTACTGCGGGAAGCTACAAATCTTAACGGATGCCTGTGCCGCCGCCGCCACCACCACCTCCGCCTCCACCGCCTCCACCACCTTCTGGAGGGCCCCCTCCACCACCGCCTCTGGTAAGATTGACTTTTCATTTCTATTAACAAAAGCTTAGTTATAGTAGGTACCACAGAGCCCCCATAATTTTGGTGTGGATATTCATAGCAAATATCTGGAGCAGGTGCTTGTTTTGCTGACTTTTGTTCTTCTGGTCGTTCTTCTGTTCATTAGAGCTGTGGTCTCTGAAGCAGGGTGCACGAGATGGTCCGTTGAGGTGTGGGAAGAAAATATTGGAACTTCGGTCTTACGTGTGTACAATTTATAAATAAATATGCTTACACTGGGGTGCATGCTTAAATTTTTTTTTGCTGCTAGGGGTGTAGGATCAAAAAGTTTGGAGACAATTGCGTTAAGAGTGCATGTGGTGAGAATTTAACATTTGTGAATACTTCTCCAGCCGCAGGGAACTCATTTTCGTATTGGTAATGTGCAGGCGGTAAGTGCTAATTTCTTCATCCTCTTTCTTACAGCTTCTGTTAAGGCTCACATGTTCTGCAGTAGGTGTTGCTCTTTCTAGCATATGCCGTCTTCCTGGGGATGCAGCACAATATGCTTTTATCCATGTGCAGGAACAATTACGGCTTGTAACAGATCATTGCTCTGTGTGCCATGAGGTAGAGCATGTGCCCTGCCAGCGTGTTTGCAGTAAGAGGAAGATGCTCTGAGTGGAGTTTCAGGGTATTACATTTTCATACCTTCACCATCAATTACTGTACCTGTGGTAAAACACGTGTAAGTCATTCCTTGTATCCTGCAATCTTTCATAGCCTGTTTCTGCACTGAAATTCTTAGACTGCTTTTGAAGTAGTGAAACCTGGCGTGGTTGAGTTCAAGATATAAAATGTCTCCTGATGTTTTTCATGTATTTTTCTGTCACTGCTTATAATTATTTGCAGTGTATGTTAGTCCCTGTAGCAAAACAGTGCGCGTTACTTCAAGTGTACTTCAAATTATACACACACATATATATATAATTTGTAAAAAAATTTTTAAGAACTTTATTTCTCCCTTACATTCTCTGGCATCTCTGCCTGTTTTGTTTCTGTAACGATGTGTTGATTTGTAAAACTCTGCATGAATTGAGGAGATGAAGAGGAAGAAGACAAAGACAGCACATGAAATTAGCGATGCTTGATTCCTTTTATCATTCTGTTTTAACTTTGGGTATTATGAGCAGTGTTTTCAATTAGCAGCTCTTCTGGCTTGGTACACAACCTATGCTTAGATACTGAAATAAGTGCGCTGAATTTTGTGAGCAACTTCATGCCCACAACTGCAATTAAAGTCAACAGAAGCTGCAAGTGTTTTTATCCTAATAAATTCAGCTCAGTCAGTATCTACAAACATTTTTTGTCCCCTCTAACATGTGCCAGTTGTAAAAGACTTGAGAAAGCTAAGAGGACACCTAAGGACCACTATAAACAAGATCGGGTTTTTTGTTTCCCCACCTTTTCTGATCACTAAAACCACTACTATGATAGGGTTTTGATGCAAGGAGGCTTCTACTGTATTTCCATATTTTACCTAGATTATTCTGTTACTGATGTGATCTTCTGCAGGTAGGGCATACAGAATTAAGGGTCAGTTTCATCTTGGTGATATGATACAAACTAAGCACATTTCTCAGTAATGTCTGATATTAAAGCCTTCCCTTTAATAAGTATTGACGCTAAAAAGAGCATATGAACCAACATGAAGAATTAGTAAAATAATGTCGCAGAACATTGTTTTTTCTGTAACAGCGAAAGGATTTTTCTCTGTCAAAACTGAAGGAGAGAAGGCAAGCTTTGAGAGGGTCTGTAGTCTGCCTGGTGAGTTCAGCAAAAGCTCAGTATTAGAAAGTCAGCTCTCCAGCTGGTGCCGAGTTGCAGAGTAAAATTTTCTGATGCAGGAATCCACGAAAACTGGATACAGACCCTATTTTCTTTTGCTAGGAAGCTGTTTTCTAGAACTTGGCATCTGTCTTTTATAGCTGTTAAACTGCCCAGCTGTTGTTACAGCTGCTAAGTCTACAGTTGGAGGATAGCAGAATTAAAAATTGTAACAGGCATGTAGCTTTAAGGAAAACCTTCAAAACAAATAAGTTTTATTTGGCCAACACGTGGAAATGTTCCAAAGTAAACAGCACTGTGATTTTTATTATACTGATAGAATTAAACCAGAGTAACCAGTAACATTTACTTGTTAGCCATTAAAAGTTAGGTTTTAATTTCACTATTAATCTGCAGGTGAGCCACTAGTTTAACTTACTTGATCCATGTTAAAAGAGAAATGTCTGTGCATAGGTTGAGATTTTAGAATCCTATCATTTTGCATAATGCCATTGCATGGGTACCATAGACCTGTTTTGATTTTCTAATTACATGGATAACAGCCGTACTTTCCTCTTGCTTTCATTATTAAGAGATTTTTAGCAGAAGTAGTCACCGCATTGTCTTTTTTTCTGCACACTGTGAGCCATGGTCGCAAATGATTTCGCGGTCCTTACTTCATTGAAATCCTAAGCACTGTTGGCACTTGACTTTTTTATACTGTTAACTCCCTCTTAAGGCAAAAGAAGGTTAGGTTCTTCCGTACTGTTTTCAAAGTTTTTGTACTTGCAGATGCTATGTAAGTATTTGTACTGAATTCTACACACAAAAGTTGTTGCAAGGCAATACTAAAGTGGTTTGGAGATGGTATTTAAGACATGCTAGGAGCCACCTGTGCCCAACAGCTGAAAAGCTACGGGCTGTTAGAGCGTACTTAAAAGAAAACAAAGTGGATTTTTCAGGAGGGAATGGTAGGGTATCTGCAATAGCAGATGTAGGTGGCTGAGTCAAAATGTAAATATAGCTAATTGGATTAATTGAGCATGTCTTCAAATGCCTGCCTTCTGGGGGTCATAGATAAAGATGAGAGGGATGAGTAGGCAGAATAAAACTGTGCCCAAACACATTTTCTGGCACTGGCTTACAGAATTCCGATCTTTTCTTTTTCCCTTTTCCCTTTTCCCCTCCACCCTAATAAAGGAAACTTAGAAATGAGGCACTAGGATGTCTGTCCTGAAGCTCTTTTGTTTTTATAGGCATATATACATCACTTAGGGTGGGTTTATCATAGTTTTTTTTGTTTGTTTATGGATTTTTTTTCTTTAAAGCTTTCTGCTCCTGAAAAACTTCTTTTTATTTCCCATCTATTTCTTTTATCCCTTTTGCCTTTCAGTTTGGCATATGAGGTATTCTGGTTAGTTTTGATTGTCCTATTTCCAGAAGCAGATACCATGTCTGACAGTGATGAAACGTTTTCTCTGCTTAATCTCCCAAGAGAGGATCAAGAGAGAATTTTGCTTTGATAAACCATGTTCACTTTTCACGTGCAGTGGAGGCTGCTCGCTGCTGTGCTGCCTTTCTCTGTACTTCGGAATTCCTAACGTTATGATCAGTCATCACCTATTAAAATGTTAATATTGAAGGAAGTGTGTGCGTGTAGCAGCCCTGCTGGGTTGTGCCTTATTCAGAGAAGATGTTTGTTTAATGATTCATATGTTTATGGAGTTTAAGAAAATACTTCTATTCTCTTTAGAATTGTTATTATTGAAGACTTAGGATAGAAATTAACCCCCAAAATCACAATGGATCAGATGATTAAAGCCAGTAAAGTAGCACCGGGAGTTTATTTGCCTTATTGGCCTACTGACAACTAGGAGAGCTGGAGAAGAAAGGAATATGCTTACTTTGGTGAGAGAAATGTGAAACTTGAAATAATGCTGAATGCTAGACTGGCATGTAGATTAATCTTAATCATTACTTCACTCGTAGTTATAAAAAAAGAAAATAAATAGAATTTCTGTTGTAGATAAAGATATGTCATTGTTTACCAAGTTTGTTATTCTGACCTTATTTTCTACTCTTGTAATAAAAAAACTCAGAAAAGCAATTCCTCATGGTATAACTCTGTGATAAATGCATAATTTACACAGAGGTAGGATTTCCAAGGTTAAGAAAAACATCGGCTGATAGTTGTCCTTGGGGAGATGTTTCTTCCCCTCTTTCATGCAGTTGTCAGAGTGCAAACCTTGTTGAGCTGTTTCCTTCAACCTTCCCAAGAAATTTGGAGCGCTACAGTGCTGATCTCAAGTTGTGTGGGAGCTGGGTTTGCTCCTATGACATTTAGCACTGCTGTTCTTTGGAGAGAGAAAAAACAACGTATGTAAAACAGCTTGCCTGAAGATAATGGTGATTTGTGGTATTTTGATTTGGTCTTACCAAACATGTTGTGAGAAAGAGAAAATGCATATGTAAGTATGTGTATGCATAAATGCGTGTGCATGCTTGCTAATTATTTATTGTAAAAATTAAGGTAGTTTCTCAAGTTTTCATGCAGACCCCTAGACCTGCAAGCATAACACTGAAAGAACAGAATCAACACTGAAAGAACAGAATCATGCATAGTGCCAATTATAAAATATGTAGGAATGTGTTTATTAAAATTTTATGTGAGCTGTGAGTAAGATGATATTTAGTACTTTGTCATGAAGTCCCTAGGTCAGGAGATACTAAATCATAATATTTATTGCTGCTAGCTAAAACATACCGAAGTGAGAGAGAGTGCAGGCTTGGTAGTCTTGATGACAGGTCATCATACAGACTGTGCCAAAGGCTAGGCAAAGTGCAGCTGAAACTTTGGAGAATGTTTTGTTCCAGCCAAAATAAAGGAAAAGGCTTTATAGTGTTTTAATAATGCGTCACGTCTCACACCAGTCTGCTTTCACAAAGAAGTGAGGGGCAATTACGAAGAAAAAATTCTGTGTTTTTCTGTGGTTTATTTGACTTAATTTTCAGATACTGGAAAATGTGGGATTGTGCAGCTATGGCACCTCGAAGTGCTGCTTGTTGCCTTCTGGTCTTGTAGTCAACAAATGCAGAAAGGGTAAGTGGGAGCTATGAAGGGTGGGGAAGATGTAAAGAAAACAAGTACTAAGTTGGCATCGCTCTGTGTGTTTCCTCTGGACAGGTATGTACTGCGTATATTCATATGTGCTAATCTCCTTGAATGCTTCACTTGAGAGCGCTTAAGTCACCACTTTTAATGTATTTAGGTGGCGAGTTCTGTTTTGCAGGTTTCTTCATAATCTCGTGTGTTGTACGTGTTGTCTGAAAGGAATGAAAAGCATTCAAATTTATTTTTCTTATTCTTACCGTCTGTTTTTCATCTGTATAACTTTCCATATAAAAGTATGGAAATTGCAGCATGTTGCCGAGGTGCCAGCTGTAAAGGATCAAGCCCCCAGGTGTTAGAAGCAGCCTAGCTGCAGAGAGCTAATAGGTTAATTTACCATTCTAATCCCCAGGTAATATTTCCCTGAAAAATCAGTACCCCATCTGTACTGTAAGCAGTGGCTACGTATTAAATTCCATCAGTCAATTAATACTACACTTGCAGCCTTTTAATTAAAAGAGAACCCAGAATTAGAACGATACTTGAGTTGGACTCCTCTGCGTGGCTGCAAGGTGACATTGCAAGAAATGTTAGTTTTTCACTCTTTTCCTGTCTTGGGCCGACCATAATTTTGCATGGATTACATGGATTTGCAAGAATAGAAAAGCATTTCAGAATGATCAGTAGCCTCTATGCAGGTAGCTAGGTAGGACAAATGACCTGGCATTCTTAGAACAGAGTGAGATTAAAGTGTGATGCATGTAGGTTGTCACATGTTGAATATTTTGTTATCGCTATTCGCAATAGCCTTGTCATTCTGGGGAACCTGCTATGGTAGACAGAGAGAATAAACAGAGGTGGTGGCACCACCTCCCATGGCGGTATTTTCAGCCTTCTGCTGTTTGACATTTCCATTGCAATCCCAGGGCCTCAGGTTTTCATGTTTATGTAAGAATTTTCAGTTCTGTTTTAATTGAAAAAAAGGAAATCTTGGTAATTTGAATCCCAAACATTTAGAAATCAGGTGAAGTTAAAAAAACCTTTTTTTAAGCCGGTCTCGGGGTATTTTTGGTATCTGATTTGTTATCTTTCTGAACTGCTGGGAAACACTTTTAGAGTAGTTTTGATTTTATACTGCCTCCAATTTGGTGGCTTCTGCTACTGTGTATTTTTTTTAGTGAAAGAACAAGCAGAATTTATGTTTAAAATGTGGGTGTCAGTAAGTTAAATACCCACAGAAAAAAGCTAAATGGCTCAGCAGGTATAAATCATCATATTGATTCTGTTGCATTTTTGCATTCAGGTACAGAAACTTAGCAGCCCACACTGGAAAACTTAAAGTACACCCTTGTTAATAAGCCCACTACTCCGTTTGTAGCAGGAGCAATTGACCCTTTTAAGCATACAAGATTTTACGCTGTCTGATGGAGTGGTGCTAAGATAAAATGAAGAGGGTTTTATGGGGTGCAGTGGCATTGATGACTGGTGATGTTTGAAATGAGCAGTGGAATATAGATGTAGAAGAGAATAACCGCTGCTATGTTATTTTTTTTTTTTTTTTTTTTTTTTTTTTTAGCTTTTGTTCCCTGCCATTGTGTCTGCTGGCACACTTCAAGCAGGTAGATGCTAGCGCAGAGCAAGCACCGTCTCTGCTAACAGTGAAACGCCTCGTTATTTGGGACTAATGCCAGGATTAGGTGGCAGCTAAAACACTGCGAGGAGATCCGTAACAACTTTTGTACAGTACTTCCCTTGCTAGAAGTTGAGGAACGAGGCCGGTGTAGACGCAGCCTATCTAAGTACACACATTGCTTGATGACCTTTTCAACCCGGCAGGTTCAGATTGCAGAACTTTGTGCGATGGAGACTGAGATCATGGTTAATCATTATTGAGCTGGGTGTAGATGGAATCATGAAACGCTGGTCCTGTCATTCTCTTGAAACAATGACTTCATTAGCTGCCGGGAAGCTATTTGGCAGGTCCCTTCATGTGAGTTCCCTCAAAAAAAATGTTGGCTGGAGAGTGACCCCTCGCATGGGAAGTGCTTGAAGTTCAGCTTGCTAGAAGGCTGAAAGATTGCCGTGTTTACCCAGGTAGACCAAGTGCCAAGAATTAATTAGTTTCATCCTATGCTACACAGCAGAAACACAAGAAGCGGCTCTGATCTTGCGATTGACTGTGCAGGTGGAGTCTTGCATCGTGGCGAGGTTTCCCATAACTAAAAAGCTTTAAATCAGAGGTCGGGGCTCTGTTGTGAACAGATGAACCAAAACTCGCACGTACTAGATCTTGCAAGGTGCTTTATAAACGAACAGTTCAAAATAGTTAAAATAAAAAAAGGTCACGTACTGAGTTGTAGAGACTTGTTGGGATTTTTCCTTAAGCTGGAAGGGGGAATTGTTTTGATTATTTTATTTTGCATTTGACTGTGCATGCGTGAAACCACACCCAATATATATTTACAGTAAATGCAAGAAGGATGACAGTGTTTTTCCATATTGTACTTCTGCTTGTGACTTGCTGGAAACTGGGTTTATTTTATTATTTTAATAAGCTCCTGGGTTTTGTTGCTGCGTTTCTCAGCACCTTCCCAGGGGAGACTTTAGCTGCCCATTTGAGAATTCTTTGTAAAAGTAATGCATTTGCCTGCTGGGCAAACTGCCTCTGCTGCTGCTACAAAATCATGAATTCTTGGCATAATTCTAATGTAGTAAAGGTGGATTGATCTTGGGAAAACAAGTTCCTCTGGCATTTCAGATTTTGTGTTGGGCTATAAGTGCATGGATGACTTTTATAATCCTATGCTATGCCAAGGAAGACACTGGCTAGTTTACACCGAGATTTCTGGTCGTCTTCTGTATTCTACCTGGTTCCAAAACAACGTCAATCTTTTAATAAAGAATTATGACATTGTGGTTTTCTTGAATGTTCTGGCATCTTACTGTGAATATTTTTTTTTCTGTCAGTTCTGGTTTTGATGCAGTCTTTTAAGCATTTAGTTCATTTAAATGCATTAGTCCTGATGCTTATGGGGATCTCCTTACGGAACACTTGTGGTCGGCAGCTTGTGGTTGGAGTGGAAGTGGAAGTGGAAGGAAGTTATGGAGTATGTTGCTCACTAGTAGGTCTCCCCTATTCTTAGTCCACTTTTTTTCATCATCAGTGTTCCCAGAAGGGTATTTTAGCAGGATGTTGCCCCTTATGGCCCTTTACTCCATGTCTGTGCCCTTCAAGACTGTTGCGACTGAGCACCAACCCCTGCGCCTGGCTTTCCTTCAGAGGAGCAGAGCTTTATGGCTGGGTGGGGACCCAGTCATCGTCTCTCACTCTGCTGTGCCATATGGGCAGTGAGAACAGTCATTATCCTTCCTCAGATGATTTGCCAACCCCAAACAAGCTGTCTTTTCCTCTCAATATTCTTAGCCATCTCTGACATGACGCACATAACAGCATTAGACAGCTAGCTTCACCTTTATTATCCTCTTTCCTGAACAATCTCTATTTGTCTACACCAGAATTACAGTTATTGTTAATATAGGAATCATATTTGGGTTTTTTTAATTATATTTCCAGTTGTTCAGGCTCTTCCTTCATGCTTTGCAGGTCCTTGAATTGAGGTGTAGATGTTTCAGTTGTCTGTTGATGGATGGTTTCTTCAGCCAGACTTGGCACTGTCACGACACTGACTGCGTTGCCTCAACAGCTAATGCTGCCTTTGCCCTGTCTGCTGTTCTGCCTGCTGGTTTTAGTTGTCCATTGCCATGTTTGTAGACTTTTCCTTTTGCATTTCTTAGTCTAGGTTTGGGCTCTGAATCATGTCAGATTAGATGCCAGAGAAGGCCAGGACTGGCCCAGGAACTCTTATTTTCATGACTGTGTGTCCCTGTGATCAGGCCTCCTTATCTTAGTGCTTTCTGTTCATCTTCCTTTATCTTGCTGCAACGTCTTTCCCTTTCCTTAAAAGGCAAACCTGAGGTGTTCCCTTTCCTCCACCCGTGACTGTGCAGGTTTGGCTGAGGATGGCAGAGAAAAATAGTAAGAAAGCAAGAGTTTGTTAAGGGGTGTCCTCAAACTCTTCTGTTTCTAAATTATACCCTGTGTGTGCCTTCTGGCAGTATCTGTGTTTGATGTCTGCATTGAATCCATTTCTATTTTTTTTGTCTAGGGGAAAAAAATTGGGCATGGGAGAGAAGAAAGGTGATTGACACCAGATTCACAGAAATAAATGAAATTGTCAGCAAAAGAGAGAGTTCTCTTTCTGCCCTTAATAAAATACTGCATGTCAAATTGATTGATTGATTTTATCAGTATTTCTTTTAGGGTTGTTTCTTTTTATCTAGTAGAGATAAACAAATAAATATTCTACACAACTGTATTTCCAGTATTTCCTACAAAAAGTGACCAGCAAAGGGAATCTACTGTGATGATACAATGCATTACGTTGGGCATATAAATAATACTGTAAGTTCTCTAAAATAACAGGGAACATAGTGCCTTTGGGTGGAATTGTGCTTTATTTTATCTTATTTATGGCTCCTACCTACTACAGAGCTGGAGTACTGGATCCTTTTTTCCCCAATTAGCTGATGGGTTTATTCTGAAACACAGGTCCGTGACTGCGTGGCTACTGGATTGGCCAGACGGCTGGAGATACGTTTTTCTGCGACTCTCGTGTTTGTGAAGATCTACACTATGCTGAAGTATTTTGCACATTCAGCGAAGAGTGTATTTAAAAATCAGACTAAATATAACCCATTTATGGAACAGTGTATGCATCCACTGTGATGTGAACTACCTGCTTGCAGTCCAGAAGATTTCCCCTTTTCTGTGTGCAGGGGTGCTCTTTGATATCTGAAAGATAATAATTAGTACTTCCCTATAATTAGTACTACTATGAATTTTTTTCAAATGCCTGATGACTTCTGCATTTACATCATTTTAGTATCTGAGCACGTATACCTCTTAAATATTTTAAGTATCATAGGAGCCCAGAGGGTAGGTTGATGCTCCCATCCATCTTGCAAGACATAAAGTGATTTTCCCAAGGTGAGCAAGTATTGCCGCAGTAATGTACCCAGAAATGGAGCTCATTGCCATGGATTTCAGCCCATTTTCTTTTAAAAAGTCTCTCTGATCATAATTTGTCTCATGCAACCCAGTTTATGGTGTTAAGAGTGTGATTATTCAGGGCCAGATCTTGCATGGTCCACATATACAGTGTAAACAGAGTTGTTCTGCGAAACAAAATGATTCACAGAACTTAAAACTGGAATTAGGAGCCAGCGGCTGCCTCCCCACTGCAGGGTGTATTGCAGGTCAGCAAGTAGCTCTGTGTGGGGCCCAGTGACTTGTGCTTCACAAAAAGTGATTCTGCCAGAGAGGATCCAGCCTTGACCTGAAAACCGAGAAACTTGATAATCTGCTGCCGTCTGCAGCCCTTTGCTGCAGGGAACCTTCGCTCTGGCTGCTTTCGTGTTTGCTCCTTTCTATTTGGCATTTCGCTGTCTGTGTCTTACGTTAATTCACCAAATGCTGGGTTGACAGACCCTGAGTCCTCACCATCATTCCCTGTAAAGGTTCGTGTGTGGTGCGGGCAGACCACCCCTGGGATAGACTTCAGGGCTGACGGAGCAGTCTGTGCTGCCAAAATCTGATCTGTTTCCTCTGGCTTTTTGAGTACCACCTTGGCTCTTTTCCTGTGCATCTCCCATTTTTTAATGTCATTTTAAAGATCTGGAGACCAGAACTGAACTTGCAATTCCATTTTTGCTCACGTTATTTTTTCTGAAAGGATAAAATGCATCAGAGGAGTGTGCTATCCCCTCTTGCTGTGGCACTGTGCGAGGTCGGTCGGGCACACTGGCGCATGCAGGCTCACTGCTGGAGCCCACAGCCCGGTTCAGGCTGGTGTCACTCTGGATGCAGGCTTTCATTGAAGAGGTGTGACCAGAACTTTTCATCCAGTCATTTTCAAGTTTTACATTTGTATATTGTGCATCTTCTTTTTTTTTTTTTTCCTTTTTTTCCCCCCTCCCTGCCATGCCCCAGCAGTGGGGGAGCACATCTTGCTTTGTTGTTCTTTTCAGATGGCCTCACGGTGCGGTGATTTGGATCTCTCTCTATAACTGCACTGTCCTCCCTCATTTTTCTGCCTGAGTTATCACCTGCAAATTTTGAAATGCGTATTTCTGTCATGGATGATTTACACTCTGGAACATCACTCTAAATATTGTGATTTAGTAGTATTTAAGTACCTGTTTACAGGAACTTTGGAGACCTGTCAGGTAGCCCCAACTTTGATCCCATACCTTAGTGAATGGCATAGCTGAGGGTGTAATTTAGGACACTGAAGACAACAGTAGTGGAGTTTGGTGAGAGGAGAAGGGAGTAGTTCTCTTATGTTCAGGCTGTTTACATGTGTGGTTTGTTCTGTTCTGTTTCCAAGTACGTACTGAACGTGCCGTACTTTATGTCTAAAATAGTAGCAGAATAACCTAATGGTTAAGGTAATGAGAACCCATCGTTCCTTTACCAATTCATGTAAATAAAGTATGGAATTTAATTTCACTCTGTGTTACCTGAGGCAGCTCTGGCATCTGATAAAACGAATGAAATTCACATTCTTCTCTGGCTTCCCTTCTGATTTTCATTGAAAGATTGAGATGTCTCTCTTTTTGTCAATAAATGAGACTGCCCTGCAGATGGGGGGCAGGAGGGTAGAAAGTAGCCTAAGAATTACATCTTTTGTCTTGCAGCTGTTTTTCATCTGTGACTCAAAATATATTTGTCTTCCTGCTGAAATGCTTCTTTTGCCTGTGATCCGGTTGAAGATTTGACACCCATAAGAGTTCCTCTTTTTATTTTCCTCTTGATACGTGACTTAAGTGTGTGTAGTGTGTAGCATGAGTGTGAATCCCAGATTAATTTCTTCATCAAAGGGGAGGAAGGTTCCTTTCTGATTGTGTATCACGCAGCAGTATGATAAAAACACACATTTGCAGGTGCAGGACACCACTAGATGAGTGGGTGGCACACTTACCTGGTGAAATGGTTCTTGACAAGAATTGTCACCGGCCTTGGGAGCGCAGGCAGCAAACAGGAAATCCAAAGGACCTCTGACCGTTGTGCAACCAGGCAACACTACACCCCAGACCATCTTGACATTGTAATGGAAAAACAGAATCCGTATCAAGCTACTCAGCAGCTAATCAATCACCCGAGTCCACCAGGCTGGGCATGGAAGTTTGTATCTCTTACGTACACCAGGAGGAAGAAGAAACAGCTGGGGCATGGGATGGAGTCGTGCTTGAAATAAGGGGATCTCTCGTAAGAGAAAGGCAGCTTGTTACACTGCGTTAAGGGCCTGCAGAATAGTGCTCCTGCTCTTTTATGCTGCAGATTGTGAACAAATTAGGAACTTGGCCATGTTAAAGTGATAGCAAGTCGCAAGTCCCTTGCAAACATAAGCTGCCACAAGTAGGGTGTTTTAGCCTGACAGCTATTTGGATATCAAGATTTTATGCTCCGAGAAGTAGATTGAGCAGATGAAGTGGACAGCTGGCATAATATACAGACACTTGAACAGGGAAGCAAAAACACAGCTGCTGGATCTAATTTTAAACATCAGATCCCTCTAGATCCTGGTTGTCCTGGTACAGCAAAGTCATTAGTGGGGGTAGAGAAGCGTGAAGTTCAAGATACTGGTAAAAAGCTTGTGTGAGAAGGGGAGTCGCCCTTGTTCCAGTTATGGTATTTCCATTTTTCGCAGTAAGTATTGTTAAGTTATAGAAAATGTGAGTGAAAATAGTTTCTGGCTGGTACACGGTCTAACGCTGCCCACACAGGCAGCTTTTCTGGGTTGTCTTAACTGGCAGCAGAACTCGCTTCCTGAAAGCACAGGGGCAAGCGGCGCTGCTTCAAATTAGGAAACCATGTAACAAAGTAGCTTTTTTCTCATATATTTAAATAATATATGGTTACAGTATCAGTCACAAGATTATAATTCCGAGTTTTTACATCAGGTGTCAGGAATGCAGCTGGCTTTAGCAGCAATCTGGAGTGCCATCTAGTGGGGCTTCTATCTTTACTCTGTTTAGGTTTTTTTTTCTTTTAGCAAGTACAAAAATAACCACAAGTAATATCATACCAGTATAATTCTTCATTTAGGATTAGCAAGTTAGACATTTTATTAATTCAGCAGCTGGTTAAGTATTTTCAAGTTTCTGGTTTGCTTTCAGAACGCTGTTACCAAGTTGGTGGGGTTTTTTTGTTTTTAAGTGTGACGGTATTGTTCTGCTTTCTTATGACTATGACGCTAAAACTGAGGGCTATGGAAACATTTCTGGTATTCGTTCTCTTTAGGAAGTTAGCTAACCTACACGAATTTGCAGTAGCTGTGGACACATGCAGCACATTGCTCTTCTGACGTGAAGATTCCCCTCTGTTAGACCACTCTGTTAACCACATGATCGGTTTAAAAGTAACAGCTTTTCTGGTTTGTATCTGCTTCAGGAAAGTGAAATGTCCAAACTTCTTACATTTTTTTATATTTTTTTTTAGAACAGAAAACTTGATGAAATAAGAATAAAAATATTTTGGGGGTTTAGTACAAAACTTTAAACTACAACCTGACTTTACATTTACAGACCTTGATTAGACTAGAAAAGTTACTAAAATATAATACTAAAATATAATGGTATTCTTCTAAAGATGGTCTACTTAAACTGGTGTAAATCTCCAAGACAGAGACAGTCTAAATTACTTAATGATCTCATTTAAATATAAGTGCAGTATGCAATTACCTGTCTTTTTTCCTAAGGCAAAGTGGGTAAAACAGAAGGGTGTTTATTGTGAGATGGCATACAAAATCTTTGTTCTAAAGCACTGTAAATAGAATGAAAAGAGCTAAAGAGAGAGGCAGTCAGGGCTGGAGTTGCGGGGCCATAAATGGCCAAGCAAGAGACCACGTTTCATTTAAGCGTGTCCCCTAATTTCCTTTTGACGGTATTAGCACAGCTAGTATTAGATTTGTATTATATTTAAATTTTCAGTTTTCCTGCCTCATATACAACTGAATGCTGTTCTTGTTGATTGGACTCCAAAGGCTTTGAAATGACAGCTGCCAAGGATGGTTTATTTTAAATCTTCTATCCCATGTTTGCTTGCATGTCCTTTCTAAGCATGTATTTTTGTCTGCGCCTCCTGTCTAATGCTCTTACTGTCAACAGGGAAGTTCAGAGATACCAAAATTGCGAAAGGAAGACCAAAAAGCACGGAACGCCCTCTTAGCTGATATCCAGCAGGGAACTCGCTTAAGAAAAGTGACTCAAATCAACGACCGCAGTGCACCACAGATTGAAAGTAAGTACGTGCTCCCGACTAAGGGCCCTGCGTGAGCTTCACTGCAGCCTCAGTTGTGGAGGTCAGCTGGAGTTTTCAAGCTGAAGGGCAGGTTTGAAGTTCGGCAAAGGTCTGCCTCTCCATAAGGCTTTAGGATGCAGAGACCCTTTCTAAACTTACATCCTGCTCTATGATCAGTAACTATTAACACTTCATAACAAGTCTGTAACTGGATATCACCTTAACAGGCATTCCTTGTCCAAAAAAATAAGGAATGATGAAATCCTTGAGAGTTTCTCAATAAAATAATTGTTTAAGCTGCAGTTGTTGGCTTGGGCAAAAGAGTTGTTCTTTACCAGGTAACAAAAAATGCCAAAAAATTCTGGAAGCATAAATTCAATGTAGTTTAACACAGCTTCTTGCTGCTGTCATTACTGGTGTGAAATTAAAAAGCAGCAGAGGGTGCTGTGCTCCCAGGTGTGGGTCAGAGCGTAATGGCACTTTACTGTAACTTTCCTTGCTGAGCCTGCCTGAAGAGGGAAAACTCTGGTCTTGACTATGTTGTTTGGTGCTAAGTCTTATCAGTCTGAGGGCAGAGATTAAATGACTTTCTGATATATCCTCATGGGTTTGGTGATTTTTTTTAATTTTTTTTTTTACCAGAACCCAAAGGAGCTAACAGAGATGGAGTTAACCCAGCCATTAATAAAGGTGGCTCTCAGCAGCCTCTGGGAGGATTATTTGCCGGTGGCTTTCCTGTTCTCAGACCAGCAGGCCAGAGGGACGTGCTGGGTAAGGGCTTCATTTCTATGAAATAGCAGCTGGGGGGGACTGCGATTTGGGACGAAAGTACCTTGGGGTTAACTCTAGTGACTGATTTTTATCATGAACCCTTAACTGAACTTGTGACCATGGAAGGCTCAATTAATAACGTACTTGAAATCATTTTTCTAGATTCCTTATTCCAGATGCCTTATTCCTTAAAATGCTAATAATAAGCTATCTCTGCACTGGGTAAGAAAGAGATTGATTAGATTGTACAGAGTTTTAATGGAGATTTTTTACATTAGTTTAATGAAAAGTTTTAATTGCGCCTTGGATAGAGTATTGAAATCTGAGCTTACCAACTCCAGCACAAATGGCAAAGAAGTCGTATTTCCTTGCCTTCATTAGCGTGTATTTCTATGGTATTGCAGGTTTGTGTGCTGCTTTAAGGATTTATATTTAAGATTTCTGCCCTCTGTATTTTTTAAAGTGCAGCTTCGATTCAGCAAGGTAATTTACTGACCTGAAAAATAAGGCGGTTGTCACAATCACAAGGACAGGAGGAAGGCACGTGTGGGAGCCCTGCTGCTGCTTTGGCCTCAGGAAGTGCCAGCATCAATGAGGGGTGACTTCTCGAGTCACAGCAATGACCTCTGGCGCTGCTGGGCAGCTGGTGCCTGCTCAGGCAGCACAGAGCGAAGTATGGATTTGCAGGGAAAGATAGAACTTGGCTCTACCTGTGTGGTTTTTTCCTGGAAGACGTGCAGCACAGCTTGTGCCTGGGCTTCCTCACACAGCTTCAGTTGCAGTAGCTACTTGGAGTTGCTCTTATAACTGTGACCATGTCTGTCACACTGTATCAATATAGAATGAGCTGCCTTTTTCAACATCTTGCTTTGTGAAAAATCCTTGACATTTATTCAGGAAAATACATTTTGTAAGGCCAAGTCTTAGGGCATTTGCTGTTGAAAAGGAAGCATTTGAACCTGTGCCTTCTGAAAAGCCTTTGAAGGACTGCTTTTAAAAACTTAGCTTTTATCCATGGGCTTGAGATTTATGTAATGTTAGTGTGAACTTTTTAATCTTAAAGCAAGTACTTAATTTCAAGGATGCCAGCCGATGTGTGTCAATCTGCTTGTGTTCTTCGAAGCCTTTTCACTAGGACTCTCAATCCCTCCAAGCAGACGGCTCATCCCCGTTCGGCAGGCTGCGCTAGGCAGATGAGACCGATATGAAGGACCCCAGGCCTCTGCAGAAAAGCACCCTCTCCTTAAACTGCTTTATTTTGCAAAAACTAAGGAACAGGGAGGGGAGGGGGGGGTCTCTCAGCAAGTCGTCATGTAACCAAGCAGCGTCCCTGGTGCCCACTGGAATACATCGCCTCCCAAACCCATTACACCCGGGGCAAACTGTTGGATAGATGTTTTGGGAGAAATAGTCTAATTACTCAGAGTAACCACCAAGGAGGGGAAGATGAAACTTGCTCTTTGTGCCGTTTTGTCCAGTAAGTGGGAACAAAACCCTGATGTGATCCGTGGGATATGTATTTTTCAGCTGGAAAGCCCGGGCAGCTTCCTGGAGTGCGAGCAGCCGCCCCCAGGCCCTCCGCCCCACCGAGCAGCAGCGCCACGAAGGCGAGCGGTGTCCCCTCGCACCCGGCCGAAGGCCCGAGAACAGTGGCCCCGCCGGAGCCTCCCAGCACCTCTCGAGGCGCAGCAGGCCCCGGGCGGCCCACCTTGCCCGCCCCCCCTCCACCGCCTCCTGCTTCCAACAAACCTTCCCTCACTTTCCCTCCACCTCCTCCTCTCCCCCCTCCGGCCGACCGCCCTCCCAAGGGGGTCTCTCCCAACGCTGCTCCCCCGCTCCCTCCCCCTCAGGCTGACAAACCCACCAAGCTTCAAGCGGGTGCTGGACATCCTCCACCTCCTCCCCCTCCTCCTCCCCCCCTGCCTCTTGTACCCCCCTGCGGGTTTCCCAGCAGGACAACTGATTTCTCCTCTGCTGCTTCCTCTCCGCCTGAAGGAAGGGATTGTCCACCTCCCACACCACCCCCGCCACCTCCGCCTCCACCACACACACACTCCCTGACCTCAAACCGGATCTCCTTTCCGCCCTCCCCAGCCTTTAGCACTGCTCTCGGTGGTGCTGACGTGCCCCCTCCGCTGCCCCCCAAGTCTCCCCACCTGCTGTCACAGTTCCATAAGCCAAGCAGTATCCAGTCGCTGCCACTTCCTCCCACCCCCGGCCACCCTCAGCCTGCAGCGGTGGCGGAGACCAGGAAGAAGAGACCCGGCCGCGGCGCAGGTGAGAGCAGCGTGTTCGGAGAAGGGAGGCTTTTTCTCCCTTTGGCTAGTGGGGGATACTGCACCGGTGGCTGGAGAACCTGGAGGGGTGAGGATGAAGAGCACACGTAGCAGGAGGGTGAAGTCCACCACATGGGAGGAATGCCTGCAGGTTGCACAGCATGTGATGAGCGTGAGAAACATCAGGCTCTTACTACTGCTGGGCACACATGCCACATAGTTCAGTCTGTGAGTCTTGGAAGCAACATGCTGATCGGTGAAAGCAACATTTTAGGACCGCTGGGCTTCTTGCTTTTGTGTTGGTGCATCTCCAGCAGTGCGATGGCCGAGCTCTGGAGCGGTCTCCTAACAGTCTCGGGTAGGGCAGCAGAGTGTACGCCACCACGTGTGCCACAGCGGCAGCTGCTCAAGTGCCAGCCTGCCCACAACATCCCTCTACTGCTGTACCCGTGCAGTCTGGAGCAATATTGGCAATGGCTGGGAAACGTTACAGGAGAGAATGAAACAAAGATGGCGCAGCTATACAGCCACAGATGAGCAAAGGCAAATATGCATGCAGCCCTCTGCTTTTCAATAAAGAGGAGCAGCCACTGCCTCCCACGTTCAAGGTGGTAAGGCCAAAGGTTTCCCTGACTGCTTGGGAAGTGTGGATATTAGCTATGTTTCCTTGAGCAGATGGTAGAAGGAACTTTTAACAGACCTCTCTGATATAATGACAACAATTAAAAAAAAATGAGTCTAGATCTGTGTGGGTTTGAGAAATGGAGACAGCTACTTAATAAGGAACATCTGAAGAGAATGTTCTGTACCCTGTATTCTAGCAGCCAGATGTCGAGAGAAAGATTACTGGTTCCCTTTGACAGCCATGGGAAAGGCTGTCTAAGTACAGCAGATCAGGTGCTTTGTGATGGTCATTAATGCTGCTCAGGAACTCTCTGATGAACCGTTATTTTATTGGATGTGTTTCTCAGGGTAGTTCAACTTTTGAGGTTTCCATAAAATTAGTCTGCCTTTCTCTTGGTCATCTAGGGGGAGAAGCAGTTTGGAAAGGCTGCTAACTTGGAGGCCTTGGGCTCCCTCCCCCTTACAAAGCTCCTGTGGTAGGTCTGCCCAGAGCATGCAAACTGATGACTCTTGCAACTCCTCAGTGAAATGCAAAATAATAATGGTAATTCCACTGTGTAGCTGCCAAAGTGTCAGGAAATTATTTTCTTTTAGAGACACCATCTACCGTGGTTGTTTTTTGGATGGTGGTGGTTGTTTTTTTTCTTAAAGAAACTGCTTGTTCTTGTGGAAGTATAGTCTTCACCTCCAGACTGGGACAAAACCATACTTCAGAATGTCAGACTTTCCCTAGAAATCGCACGCCAGCTCCAACAGTGACTTCATTTTAATACTTACTGCTATAAATCCATGTTCAGGCTTGACAAACAGCAGTTATGAAGCTGGGCGAGTTTGCTCCAAATATTGCATTCCTTCTACACTGTGTCCACTTTTACGCAAAGCTTACTGTCGGGTTCGTTAAGTCTTGATGATGTTTATGTGTTTGTCTGCTGCTTCTTTGAAGGAACCGGTGCTGGGAAGCTAGTCGTACCTCCACAGCCACCAGCAAGATCACCAACAACTGAACTTACAAGCAAGTCTGGAGTCTCAGCCTGGACTACAGCTCATGACCCCTACCCATCACTTAAAAATGGAAATATGCACATCATTGGTAGTATCATCTAAATTAGATCTCTTAGCCTTAGTTAATAATTTTAGCACAAAAGCCTCTGTGTGTCTCAGACCTCAAAAACTCATTTGAGACTTTCTCATGGCAATAACAGGGTAGTATAACTAGACGCCTTAGAAACATTCTTGTACAACCTTATACAATGAGAGAAAATTAAGGCTTTTTCACAAAGGTTTTGAATCATCCAGCAGACAAGAAAAGTGTGCACTATCTGCAAAATTATTTAAGACTGTGAAAAGCTGCTGTATTGTGCTTATATTACTATTCTTAAAACCAGTTTATGGACTTTTAGTAGTTTCAATCCTATAAAGCAAAGATGGCTAAGAATTATTTTGTGGTCTGATAAATTGGCCATTCATCCTGGCTTATAGCTTAAATGGTTTGAAAACCACCTTGGAATACCTCTATTACCACAGTATCATCAATGCAGAAAACTGGAACAGCAGCCAGAAGCTTAACTCTTTGGTTAGTAGCAGGCAGTGTTTGCAATTAAGCCAGAAAGTTGGATCGCTCACAGAAATACTCATCAAGACCGTTTATACTGAATGAGCCACTAGCAATTCCAGGGGAAAGCAAGTCAGCGTTTTTAATTGAAATTACTTGTGGCAATTTTTTTTTATTATTTTTTAAGTATCTCTCTTACATTGACTGATGTTTATTTCCCTGCAACTTTCCAGATGACTTTGAATCTAAATTCACTTTCCATTCTGTGGAAGATTTTCCCCCACCTGATGAATTCAAGCCATTTCAGAAAATATATCCCAGCAAGATAGCTAGAGGTAAGTGTGTAAACATGAGAAAGTCTGGTAATTATCCAACAGAATTAAAAACACAGAATGAAAATAAGGAACAGAAACCAGCATTAATGTAAAGAACTGGGTTGCTAGCATAGCACAGAGAGGAATGGGATTTGTTACAGGGTTACAGGGCCCAAAGATACTTAAAAGCACTTTATTAATTACTTTAAAGTCTTAGTAGCTAAAAGGAAAAGGTAGTCTGTGTTCTTTAGATTGTTGCATTTGCAGAGCCCTGTTAAAAGCAGTGATGTCACATACACAGGCAGCTATGCAGTTGGTTTTTTTTGTTCATGAACTTGTGAAATCACAAAAGAAAGGTGACTTGATCCATGTCTTCCATCATGTATTTTGAATTAAATCCTATGCATAGTGTTTTACACACCTGAATAACAAAGTACCTTAGTAATGAATGAATGAACCTTGTTTTCCCCACCCTTAACTTAGAAACTTGGTATCAGGTCACTGGTGTAGGAGCAGAAGTTCACTTATCCAGCTCTGAAAACTGGTAGCTGAAGGTGCCAAAAGATCTCATGGCTGTATTCTGCTTTTTATAAAACCCAGTCTTTTCTGTATTATTAGATCAACTGTTCATCTCCAGCTTTTCCTTAAGTTTGTTTTGGTTTCCATGCCAAGGTACTTTGCATGACTTTTCATAGCGGTCTCAGTCAGTCTAAATTGTCTTATGAAAGACTTTTTACTGAAGCATGAGCAATATATATATATGTGTGTGTATATATATACACACACACACATATCTCTATAGATGTATGTGTGTGTATATATATATACACACACACATATATCTATATATATATTAGTCCAAGGCTAGGAGATAAATGCAGCATCCCTGCTGCAGAACAGCATCCAAAATATGTATCAAAAAAATGTATCTCCTCTGATTAAATCTGTCCTATCTCTTTACAGATCCCTCTAAAAATCCTCCATTAAGAACACATGTGAGATGAGAAGAGTCTTCTGATCCTCCCTGGATTAGTATTAAGAAAGAACAACATCAAGATAAAATATAAAACAGAAGGGGTCCCCATTACAATGACAGAGATATTTGAATTGCAAGAAGAAATGCAAGATTATATTTAAAGCGCTGCAATGTTAACATCTCTATAAACTGGAAAAGCAATGTAAATTATACTTTTTGAACTGGCCTGCATACTACAGGAATGTTAGTACAGGCTTTTAAATTATTGTATATAAGTGGATATTTTTTAAGCAAAGCAGCATAGAATTTAAATTCTTTGTAGTGGTGAAACAATTCTCATTCTTATCATGCTGACAGGCGTTACCTCAGAATACTTTTTTCATTACGTGCCTGTAATTCATTTTCAATCATAATTTTAAAAATAATTTGGAAATTCTCCAGTTATCATTCAGACAGTTTTCAATGAATTATCAGAAACTAACATGCTACCTTTAGTCTCTTTTATGTTTCTTCACTTCTATTTTGCCTATCCTCAGATTGCAGCAGAATGTCACTTTCACGAACAGATGGGCCCACAATCCTTTTCTCATCAAGCATGAAGAGGAAAGATGACAAGGAGCTGTGGCTGCTGTTGAGCCTGCCTCCTGTTGATTACAGATCCTTATAGGATAGTGTCTGAAGAAGCCCAGCTGGGTAGGGTGGTCATGGACTTGACAAAAAAAGACAGAAGCTTTCCAAACTGGAGGGAAAAAAAGTTGTTCCTACTGTAAGGGAAAAAAAAAAAACAACTGTGTGTGTGAATACACATGCCATGAAGTACGTATGTAAGGGGCACGTGTCCCGTCTTTTCCTGCTGGCGAAGTGGATATTTACCATTTGTGTGACAGACTGTCTTTACCCAGCAATTAGGAGGCCTTTGGATAGGGGGGTCCAACACCTACATTTTAAACAGGCAACCGGAGCTACTATTGTTCACCCGTTGCAGCAGTGAGGATTCATTGTCCAAAACACACCACGTGGAACAAGCAGTGCCCTAAGCGGTTGTTGCCTCAAGTAGAGTTGGTTGAAAAAAGTAACAACCAGCAGCAGATGAGACGAGCTTCTGCTTTTACTATGCAGCCTGCGGTAAAGTCTTTGGATCACACATGTTCAGATCTGGTCATACAGTGTCTATTTCTGGCAAGAATTACCCTTATTCTTCTGCATTTCCCTGCATTAAGAGGAGTGTTGCCAGCAGGTTGAGGGAGGGGATCCTTCCCCGCTGCAATGCACTGGTGAGGCCCCACCTGCAGTACTGTGTCCAGTCCTGGGCTCCCCAGTACACGAAAGATGTGGACAGGCTGGAGAGAGTCCAACAAAGGTCCGTTAAGATGACAAAGGGAGTAGAGCATCTCTCCTGCGGGGAAAGGCCGAGTGCTGGGACTGTTCAGCCTGGAGAAGAGAACGCTCAGAGGGGATCTCACCAATGTGTATAAATACCTGAAGGGAGGGTATAAAGATGAAGCCAGGCTCTTCTCAGTGGTACCCGGTGGCAGGACCAGAGGCAATAGGCACCAACTGAAACCCAGGAGGCTCTGTCTGAACATCAGGAAACACTTTTTCACTAGCACAGGTTGTCCAGGGATGTTTTGGAGATAGTCAGAAGTGGTCTGGACATGGTCCTGGGCAACTGGCTGTAGGTGGCCCTGCTTGAGCAGGGGAGTTGGGCCAGATGACCTCCAGCCACCTCTTGCAACCTCAGCCACTCTTGGATTCCCCTTCTTACAGCTTTCCTGGGTTCCTGCACTTGGGTCACAACAACCCCATGCAACAACTACAGGCTTGCGGAAGAGTGGCTAGAGAGCTGCCCAGCAAAAAAGGGCCTGGGGGTCAACAGCTGGCCAAATATGAGCCATCACCATGCTCAGGTGGCCAAGGTGGCCAATAACATCCCAGCTTGTATCAGAAATAGCATGGCCAGCAGGACTAGGGAAGTTATCAGCCCCGTGGGGAGGCTCCACCTCAAATACTGTGTTTAGTTTTGGCCCCCTCACTTCAAGATAGATATTGAGGTGCTGGAGCGCATCCAAAGAAGGGCAACAGAGATGGTGAGGGGTCTAGAGCACAAGTCTTACGAAGAGCAGCTGAGTGAACTGGGGTTGTTTAGTCTGGAGAAAAGGAGGCTGAGGGGAGACCTTATTGCTCTCTGCAACTGCCTGAAAGGAGACTGTAGCAAGATGGGTGTCAGTCTCTTCTCCCAAGAGACTTGAGGCCATTTATGTTATGCCTCAAGTTATGCCAGGGGAGGTTTAAGATGGATATTAAGAAAAACTTCTTCCCTGAAAGGGATGTCAGGCATTGGAACAGGCTGCCCAGGGAAGTGGTTGAGTCACCATACCTGGAGGTATTTAAAAGACGGGTAGATGTGGCACCTGGGCACATGGCTTAGTGGTGGACTTTGCAGTGTTTACAGTTGGACTTTATGAGTTTAAAGGCCCTTTCTAACCTAAATGATTCTATGATTCACCAGCTTGCAAAAGGGCACTGCTGTTCCAGGGTGTGCCTGGTGCTAACAGCCAGCCTATTTACAGTTACAGCATTAATTTATATATTGCCATAAATTTCCCTCAGCTGCAGCTGCAATATTATAGATCACAGGTGAAGATCTTCCCCCATGACCATGCCTTTAAACAAAACTATTTGGAAAAGACAGGTAACTGCATCTTTACTTATCTCTGCCTTTCTCTTAGTTCTTGCAACAGCTCAGTCATGCTGTAACACCTACTCCCACACACATGCACGCTCATGGTGTGGAGATGGCGTAAGGGTAAGAAGCCCTTTACCTGTAGGACTCTAAGAAACCATCATTACTCTTTTTCTAGCCTATTGCAATATCTTGCTGTACGTCATGTGAAAAGAAAAAAAATTAGTGATGCTTTGACCAACACTTACTGTCACGGTCATCATTATAGTTACTTGGTAAATATGCATGAATATAGTAATAAGCTGGGGGCAGCATATACATCGCTTCTCAAACAACTGGGAAAATTTAATACCGCTTTGAAGAATATTTTGTTATAGTACTATTAAAGGTGAATTATTGTTGGTTCTCATTTGTTCTGCAACTTGTGTACTGCTCTGTAATAAGTACCTTTATAAGGATTTTAAAACTACTTAATACTAGACTACCTGCCAGAAGATATCTAAAGGAGAAAAAAATTTAGTCCTGTTTTTATTACAATGAGGGGTACTTTAGAAGCAAACAACATCTTTCAGGGATTAAATTAGAAAGCCTGTGAATATTTTCAAGCGTTGGTGAAACGTTATTTCCATATATACTGGATTGTTGTTTAAGATCCATTGAAGCTTCTGAAGTTGCTGTTACCTGGAGATATAAAGAATGGCGCTGGCTGTCATCCAGCAGCAGCTGGTCCCACTAGTCCCGCTATGTCCTTCTGCTGAGCCACAGACGCCCTCAAGACCACTGGAAGTCTTAAGACCATGGAAATGCTCTGGTTTCTCAAACTCACGGGACGAGTGATTGCACTCAAGCATATTGCTGTAGCACAGTTTTGTGGTTTGGGGTTTTTTAACTGTACTACACAGCTGAAGCAAAAGCAACATACTAGTAGAAAATTACTACCTGGATCACTGTGCTCAAAACAATTTATTAGTTCTGTCATATAAGCAGTTCCAAATAAGGACATAAATTCCCACAAGATAACTGCAAATGTTGGTTTCTTCTTTCTTAAGAAACAGGCAAATACAATATATGTTTTTAGCAGGAACACCTTTCTTCTTTCACCTTGCCTACCTCCCAACTCTCAAAGGTTAGAGATGTGCGTTGTGCAAGAGAGCTGTGTGAAGTGCTATATCCTAATTCTGGCCTGCTGGGTGGGGCAATCATTTTATCCCTGTTCTCCCCTTGTTTACAAATATCCAGCTGCTCTTATCACAATTCAAAGTGCTCAGCAAGCAACAGCTTATAGAAGCAGCTTTGAAGTTAAACATGGTATGTGTTAAGTATTAGAAGTATTTTCATTCAAAATAGCCTTTCATTCCAAAAGTGGGTTTCAGGGGAAGTCCATTTACTTCAGTTGTGGGCAGCTGGCAAAAGCGCACTACTCTTTCAGCTGGCTTCATCCAGCACAAGACCCTCTGAAACGAAGTGTGCTCCTTGCAGTCCCTATTCTGCATAGGCAGATAGAAGTTTTAGGGTTGACTTGCCTATTTTTTCCTTCCCTTATCTCCATTTTCAGAACACCTAGGCACAGGAGCTGTTCCTGTAAGAGGAAGGATGGGAGGAGTGTACTGTGAATGGGAAGATTATTAGGTAGGTCATAAAAGACAGTACCTTCACCTGCAACCTGCTGTAGATGAACCTGCTCTGGCAGCGGGGTCAGACCAGCTGATCTCTAGAGGTCCCTTCCAACCCTTAACATTCTGTGACTCACGCTTGTTTTCTGTAAGTGAAAAGGCCCAATGTTTTCTTATATTGTCATATAAGGCAATACCAAAGTAACAAGCCCGAATGGAACACTTTCATTAAAAAAAACTGAGAGAATGCAGTGCGCCAATATGGCAATATTTCCCTAATGCACAACTCTTACAGTTTCAAGTTGAGGTGTTGCTGCCTTGTAAGGAGCTTTTATTTGCTCCATACAAGTCTGTTCTTCACCCTGAACAGTGAAGGATTTTAACTCCATATGCTAACTTCCCTTATTAAGTCATGGACTTCCTGTCTGAGGCTCCTGTTAAAAAAAAAAAAACACAACCATCTTCACACAACACAGGAAGCAGTGTTTACTGGTTTAACTCTTGCAGTGTTTGCCTGCCCTATCTCACTTCTACGAGAAGAAAGTACATGAAAAGCAGGTCTGTGGGTAAGACTGCCAAGGAAGGGAAGCATGCTATGGAAGTGCACTTAATATAAGGAAGCATAAGACAGCCATTTCTAAGCCGAACCAGTTGGATTGCCACCCACCAGTAACTCACTGATACTTCATGGATTCCCATGGTGAGCCATGTATGCTCACCACACAGATTACTAGGAACTGTTCAGCAGTACAAAGGCAGAATTGATCAATGCCCAGCAGCTATTCCCTAAAAAATTCCAAACTTGTAGCTTGCATATAAATATGACACCTTATTAATTGCAAATTAAGGGCCAATAGGTTATGCATAGATGCCTTAAGCATCCAGGCTGGCTCTGCATTTTAATACTCAGTACTAGAACAGCAGCGAGGTGCGTTACCAACCCAGGCTTCCCTAAACTGGGTGCCGGTGAAGACACAACTGAACCTGGGGGACCTAATTCTAGTGATTTGTACGGGCATAATGTCAGATGCTGAGTTACTGTAACCAGATAATGCCCCTATGAGGCCAGCACAGCCCCGTCAAGAACCGGGACTTACCTTCCCACCCCCTCAAAACTGGGATTTCAACTCTACTATTCTCTGTATGAATTAGCAAGACGACAAAAATTCAGGTCAGCTTTGCTGCAAGCCTAGTCCTGAGCAATAGAGGAAAAAACAGATTGCTTTCAATGACGATATGGCAGTTAGCCTGATGAAGTTAATCTTTGCTTTAATTGGTTGCCCAACATACATATTTAAACATTCTGTACTAAATTAGCCAGCATGCACACAGTAATTGGACCAGTCAGTGACTTTCTCCTTTCACTATATACATACACAAACAGGAACACCACAAGATTGGACAAAGGAAAGCAATTTGTTAACCGGATACAGCTAGCAAGTAACATTTTTTCCTCTAGAAATGTTTTTCCTGCAAATTCACAAGTGTGAAGACTTTCTTTCAAGGCCTGAAGAACTTTGCAGTCTTCCAGAGAAAAGGCTAACAATAGCCACCGTAGCTGAAATGAGATAAAATTCGCTTAAAATCCATTATAAGCAAGAGTGAAATTGAAAATAATTGCCTGCAATGTAGCATAAGGAAAAGGGACTTTGGAAACAATCCAAGCAGATGCACTGAGGTAGAAAGGTGTCTCTGGACCCGATTCTGAACACCCTTAGCTTAGTGTAAAAGAGGAGGAGGAGGATCAGAATCGGATCCAACATTTCACATTCACTGGTACTTGGTCCCAGAAACTCAGTATCTACAGAATTGAAGTGTTTGCTTACTTTATTTGAAGAACTTTAGTTCTGTGTCAACACAGTCATAGAAAAGATCCACTACTTCAGCAGGATCCAGAACCTCTGTACGAGTGAGGATATCTTCCATTGCTTCTAAGCCTTGTTTTTCAAGGTCTAACATAATCCTCATCAGTTTCTGGCCTTTATCCTAGAAGCATGAAACAACCAGACTCAATTAACCAGCAAATGGGCTCATTAAAGCATTTTACCGTTCTCTTCCATTATAGAAATCTTTTAAAGTATTTTTAAATGTGAGAAAGCCTTTTTGAATACAAACTATTTCTGCTAATAGTTTTTTGGATGGTCAAAAGCTAAAAGGAACAGTGCCGGATTCTTTATGCAGTAAGAAAAATAACCGAGGAGTTGCTAAGTTTAAAGCAGAGAAGGAAAATGGAGTGAAAGATGGATAGAATAAAACAGCATAAGGCTTGTACGCATGATAAAGAGGGAAAGCAACTTCTTAAGCCTGTAAACCCACAAACAGAACTATATAAGAAGACTAGAAGCCCTGAGGATTGCACAGATCATGGTATCTGTATCCCTCAGATCATCACCTGCGAGATGATAATTAGATCTGAAATGATGTGTAATGTAAGAGCATTAAGACTCCAGATCCCAGAGAAGGCTGTGTGTGTCACTGACTTCTCTTCATGTTTCTGGGCAGGAAATTCACTCCTGAAGGTGGTGTCATTTTGTTTTATGCAGATGTTATTTAAAGTCTCCAATTTTTAAAATTTTTTATTTTATTTTATTTTTAAGTGGAGAAGTGCTGTTTGTTATGCTTACAGCTTTCAAAATTGAATTCCAGAAAAAAAGGCATTTAGAACGAGGGATGGTTCTCAGCCTTCCAGGATTTATACCAGCATTTGTGCAGAAAGAGTAAAGCACGTAAGCTAAGGTTCTGGCTCTCAGGGGGGCAGTTTTTATAGCATGAAGCCGGCCTAAAAGCTACATTTCCTTTTCTACCACAGCTTTTGGTGTCAGACCATGGGACTCTAACGGAAGAGTTCACAAGACGCTAAAATACCTCTTTCTAGGTCTTTCCTACATCAGCATCTCACATAACGCTATGGGAGCCAGCTGCACATTGAGTCAATGTTACCACAGAGGCCACAGATTTTAAATTAAACTATTCCAAGGGATTAAAAAAATCACATCTAGCAAAAAACTGTGTTTAAATGAAATTTGTACTAGCAAAGGTTACTGTGGTTTGCTTAATCGCTAATGGATAAATCCGAATGCTGTCATGATTTTAGCGAGATGCTGACGTACCCAAATACGGACAGAGGAAAACTGCAGAAAACCAAGTCCTCTGTGGAAGTTCAACATGACTATGTGGGTCTTCCACAAACTGCCCGAAATACCAATACCAGCATGACTGGCACGCCCTCATGATCTCTCTGTTTTACTTCCTTATAACTAGTTACCCAATTCACTGCTGTAGCTGTAATTGCAAATGTCAAAGACCAGTTACCAAACCACTTGCACTATGACAGCAAAAGCTACATCTCCATCAGTTGGAAGAGCTGTACAGAATAATCCCTTTCCTGCCTTTATTTATTCCACAATTTATTCCTGTAAGAGATCTTCAACACTAGGTTTTTACAATGGAAGGTTTTCAGCCTTCAGGTACCTGTTGCATAGCACTGGAAAGCATCCTTTCTTCTCACATGGCATTTTCAGTTAATTCTTACAAATTAACAGAAATGCATTACATTGAGACTTGCAAAACTGTCACATGCAAATTATTCCTCAAAAAAAACCCGCAAAACTGAAACTATGTAGTTCTTAATCCAGCATATAATTTAAATTACAACATTCCTGCCATCATGCTATCGTATAATTCCTATACCATGCTGCACTAGTGCACTGGCTCCACTGGTGTTCAATAATCACTTCAAAAGACTATTTACGCAATGGGGATCAAAAATCAGCTTGTCCATTTGACCTTTCACTTTGTAAAAGTAATGCAGCAGAGCAACACTCAAGATAACCAAAAAAACTATGCAGAACAGTTTGTCCTTCAGAGGGCATCATTACACAAGCTAAGCTTGCAAGGATTCTAAGAATATTCAGGGAATTTTTTTCAGCGAGTGACTTTGAAGTAAATTATGGAGTTAGGAATCTACATTTACTTCTTTAATTCCAGGTCCCACAGCTCTTACCTGATCATTCTCAAGGAGAGATCGGACCCATTCATGTGCCTTGTACAATTCATGCCTGCGATCAGGTTTCTCCTGGAATCGAGGTATCTTTTTAGCAGGATCATCATTGCCAAAAGAAGGAGACTGTACTTTTGGTACTAATTTTACATCATCAACAAAAATAAAGGGTTTAAATATGGACCTGAAAGAAATGAGAATTACTGCTTGCAGTAATAAGAGAGATTTTTATGTTTCTTATTGAAATGTTCACCAGGCTATCTTAAAGCAACAAATACAGAAGAGCATAGGTAATTCATCTACAGTAGGCATGGACTAGATTAGACAGTTGGCACCTGGTACTAGTCAGTGCCATCTCTCCTCCTCCCAGATTTAATTTTCATTAAAATCATAAATACACACTTGTGTGGAGCAGGGAAGATTAAATATCTTGCTCAATATCAGAGCATTTGGCATGTAACCAGCAGCACTTTGGAATCTTATTTCGGGGGTGGGGGGAAGACATAGCTACCAATATTGTGACATTTCTCAAACAACTTCAACACTGAGTTTGGATCTAAACTCCAGAGACAGAGAAAGACAGACAACAAAACCCCAGCCATCCAGGATCTTCAGCTCCTGAGAATCTGTGAGTAGGAACTGGCAAGCGCATCGTGAAACTGCCTTCCTCCCTTTCAGATACACAGCAATACAGCACCCTGCATTCTGCAGTGAAGAAGCTGCCAGAAGTGCAAGACTTCTGCAAAATGCGATTAATAACCACTGCCTGCGTACGGTCAGCAGGTTCGTTGCTGCTACCCTTTCCATCACTGTCATGAAGCCTTGCTGACTAAGAGCTTATGTGACTCACTAGCTGCACTTAAAATAATGCTTTTTAAATGCATTAGAGTGTGAAATAATGCAAGAAAGGCCCCTAAACAAGGGGGTTTTTTTACAGCTAGACTCTCCACCTTTAAAAAGGACAGAAATTCCACCAAAACAATTTGAAGCCTTGTTCCTTTTTATCTCAACATATTTGCATCAAGTCAGAGAAATATTTTGGTAAGCAAGCTCAAACTTCATATTTAACTCTGAAAGTCTGAGTTGCATAATACAAGGGGGGTGGAAAGTCCCTCTGACATGGATGACTTCTGTAAGCCCTCAGCAGAACCTAATGCTTACTACCACTCTTCTTATAGGAAGGACTGTTAGCTCTTCAAGGGCACTAATTTTTTTCTCCCCATAGCCTCTTTACCTCAATGCAAGTGGCAGATCTCCTGAATAACTGCAAGTGGTTTAGTTTAATTTCTGTGAATCCCAGGTGGATTCTGTTTAAAACACAAGATAAGTCATTAGTTCTTTGGTGATCTGGCCCATGACTTTCCTTATCTCCTCTGCTGCTTTCAACTAGAGAAGACCAGAAGACCCGATTTAAACCAACTGGAAATTGTCCCATAAAAACCAAACTTGGGATATCTGAGAGCTGCAGATGTTTTGCTCTGTTAACATTTTAATGTCATACAAGGCTACCTATAGCACACGCTTCAGACACTTTGTTTGAGTTTTGCACACACCTGTTCAAGACATGGGATGACTTGAAATGGTCCACAATCTCATCAGCCCAACAAGAACCCACTGGAAAACAATTACGCCGGAGTAGTAGTTTCTGGGTCCTCCCTAAACCGCATTTACTCTAGAATCTCTGAATTTAGGAAAAGTTCCAGATGCGGCCTTTCAGCCCAGTGGTGTCCATTTAGAATTGCAGCAAGGTGATGCAGTTCAGTAACACAGGACTGTCTCGAAGTGTGTTCCAATTTGGGTAGCAGAGGTTGTTTAGTATCTTTCAACCCCACGACCTGCTGTGCACCCAGGGAACCCCCACGCTGTGGCTTACCTTGAAGGGTCTGGCGTGCCAGTGAAGTAATGAACACAGGGAAAACTAGGGTCCTGAGGCAGAACAGACACTATGCTAGCTGTAGTAAGGAAGGATTCGGAGTCTACACAGACACCACTATCCTTGTCACGCAGGACATCAATCATAGTTTGTGCAGAAACGTCACCTATATGAAGGCAGAGAAAAAATAAAATCCTGAGCATTCAATGGCTTGGACCCGAGGTAAGGATTTTAGCCATATTAGCCTAATATGACCAGTGACACTTGACATAGGCACGTCACAAATCCCAGTTACTAGTTTCTATTTAAACAATGTAAACGCAGAGTGAACTTGCCTAGCTAGTAAAAAAGAACAGTAACAAGCATTAATTAGGCATTACAATTGCTAGGTAGGGAGAAATGTCATTAAAAAGATATTTTACAGGAAGAAGCCCATCACGCCTGTAATATTTCTTTAGCAATCACTATGAACAGACTACTTGCATAAACCACCAATTGTCCTCTAAGAAGCTACCTCTTCCCAAGCCTGGGCTGAACGGAAGCACTCTGACCTCCCACTTACCTATTTCCATTAGCTCTCAAGTCAAAATTTTGAAACATCTCCTCACATTCACAGGTCACAGCAGCAGATCTAGACACTGAGATTTTTCTCCAAACACTATCTACAAGAATCCCCTGTTCTCGTTCTATTTCTTGCCTGCGTCTTATCACAGCTTTCTCCTCATGGCACCTCCATATTTTCTTGCATTACCCCTTTGGCAGGTAGGGCTTCTTCTCTAGCAACTCCTCAAACCCTGCAGTGACTCACCCTTCCATGCACGGGTGCCTCAACAGGAGACGTGGAATGACGCAGCAGACTGCAAGATCTGCAGCCATAGCTATTTGCCTGTAGGGGCCTTGAGGCTTTTTAGGGCTATAATCCAGGTTTATTAAGGTATTTCACCTATGGTTCTTCAGAAACTATATCTGCCTCTCAGACACAAGCCACGCTCCATGTAATTCTACAGCCTGAGCAGAACTCTGCATTGCAATAAATATTTCACCTCTACACTCTTCTTGACATTTGCCAACATGTGATAATGCTAACAACCCAGTAAATTCACATCCATAGTAAAGGGCTTTTTATAAAAAGATTAATTTGTACCATTTTTCACACATGAAAGAGCAGATACATATCTGCCATGCAATGCTGCAGGCTGGTCATTTCAGAGCTATTTTGGCTAGCTGCAGTTAACTTAAGTGATTAATAAATTTTGGTCTGGAAATAAACCCTTCTGTGGACTGAAGGCAATTGGCACATTGTCTGTTCTGGTAAATTTGTTCTGCTCAACAATGAAAAAGGGACTTCAGTTTGCAACTAACTAGCACTGCTCTTCCTTAAACTACGATCTTAATTCCTTGTCCAAAAGCCTAAGCAAACCTCCAAAATGCAGACTCACTGAGCTCAAGCTTTCATACATGAGACCTTTTTTTTTTTAATACTATAATTTTAATATTAGGTAGGGCCACTGTAATTCCACCAGAGCACAAAAAGTAGTGGCACATCATGCACATCGCCAACAACAGTGAAGAAAGTTATTTTATAATTGCAATCCTGTTTTAAAACCTTAAACTTGAGGGGAACGTTAAGGGCTTCATCCTAAATTGTGACAAGCTTAGGGACAGTATTCAGTTCTGGTCTTCCTCTCCACACGCTCTACAGGTAGAGGTATTCTCCTCAGTCACATGTAGTTCTGGACAGAATGCCTGAAAGGAGGCAGTAGTGAATAAAAAAATTCCACTACACACACAGGAAGATGGTTTGACACTTACCACCTTGCTTTTCTAGGCTCTCCTTGCCGGAACAGCAGGCTAAATGGTCATCAGCAAGAGAGAACACTTCAGAAAAATTGAAGTCTGAGTCTCCATTCCACCAGCCTTGACTTCTCACATAATTCCTTAGTTCAGGATGCTCAGCATCAATTTTTGTAGTTAATGAAAGCTGATTGCAAATGCATTTCACCCCCTCTGTATAAAGGGCCAGATATTAAAAGTAAGCATTAATACAGTTTTTTTGAGGAGAAGCTGTAAGGACAAGGCAATTTCAATTAGGTAACAAATTAAACCACTGATTAGGATGTGTATTTGGCATGACTGCGTAGCTACACATACATAGAATTACCAGTCACTGAAGGCTGCAGAACTCAATTCTCTGTGCCCTACTTAAGTATTTACACTCCCTTGTGATTAATAGTGCTATTTGGTCAGAATACCAGTTTCACCATCTGTATCTCATACATTCTGACCATGAACTAACAGTGGTCTCCAAACGCCAAAGCCATTTGCATAGTCTTTCCTCCAATGGCGTATTCCACTGCAACAACTAGGCTTGAGGTCTGACTTGATTTCAAAAGTATATTTCAGCAAAGCTGCATTTAGCTTAATGACCATTCTTTGCCCCTCAAAAATGAAAATTTAATTCAGAAAATGTTTTTAAAAGCTTATCAGTTGCTGTATGCTTCCCAGTTGAAAAATGCCTTTTTTGTAAGCAGCAAGGTAGGCATATTAAACATCTTTAATCTTAAAGTGGCATGAAATAAAAAGAAAGTGTAAGTAACCTTCAAAGAATATTAAGGTTTGGGGTTTTTTTAATTTGCTTTTCTCAAGAATACCGCAGTGCTTATATCCATATATCTACAGCATGACTAACAGTGGTTGCTGCAGATACTCCTCAGAGAGAATAAAGCAAATGCATTGGAAGCCAGGAAAAAAGACCTGATAAAGTAAATCTGTAAACTAAAAAACCAGATTCTGGAATTTGGCACAAACTTCTTCCTAAAAGAAGCCAAAGCAGTATTTGTGAAAGTTATTAATACTGTCTTCCACAAAAGTAAACTTGCTTTTGTAATGCCTCATGCATGCCATTTAAATGAGTAACAAAAAACTTGCCGTAGGAAATTCTGTGCATCAGTCTGAAAAAAAGTCACTGTCATTCAGTTCGGACGTATACTAGGTCACTGACAGTTTGTTCTGATTCATACTTTGAAAAAGTGTACTTTTCAGGGAATGTTCTAAACTTGAGTGATAGGTATATTTGTGTTTGTATCAAGCTAGGTGAGCCAATCCTTAAGAGCGCTTTAAATAGCACATTTAGTAACTCGTGTAAAACAGTATTTCATGGTTTTGATCCCCTTCAAAAAATGAAAGTTTATCAAGCAAATAAATGTTTCCACTCAGACCAAAGAACAGTAAGAGGAAGGATTTTAAGGTGTTTATCCTTTAATTACTGTCAAAGAGTTGCTTGATAAACATTCACTATAAGCTTTACAAAACTGCTGCACTAATATTAAAAACAGAACAACTCTGAGGACAGAGTCAGGGAAAAAAATGCCTTCACACTGGGGAATGACACATTTTCCCTGTTCTAGCAGCATTTCTGCATTCATTTGAAAGCTTAAGAGGCATGCTTGTGGCTGCAAAAAAGAACCCCCTGAACAAAGTATGAAACGGAGAGTTCTTACATAGCCAGCAGCCTTTCCTCCTGGCAGCCTCGCCAGGCTGCAGGGGACAGTAACTACTCTATCTGCAGCTCACAGGGACCTCCTGAAGAGAAATGCGTTGGTAAAAATCAGAACAGAGCTGCAGTATCGTTTCAAAAAGCTGCAAGCAGCAGATGAAGGCAACAGTTTATTTGCTGGGAAGGAGGACGTGAAGGTTATGTATTACTGACGCAGCTAAAAAGGCTAAGTGAAAACCACTGTTCTCCAGATATCAGCCAGCTAGGTCAACAGAAGGCGGCAGGCTGCCACTGCATAATCCTAGGAACCCCAGGAGCCAGCTGCTTTCCAGAATTTAGATTTTATCAGGACGGCATTATCAGTCTTCCCTCCTCTATGTTTGGTATCTGTTGCGCTAGACTTCCTCCATCTTGTCAGTTACCCTTAAAACACAAGCTTTGCTTGGAAAAACACTCTCCCTGCTAAGGTAAGCTGATTCACATTTGATGGCGTGAACTGACAATAGGCCACCGCACAACATTACACAGCCTGGTGTTATTTCTTTGCTTTCATATTTTCAGTGAACTTAAACCTCCCTCCTCCCTGAATCTGCTATCTATTACCTTTCACTGAACGTGAAATGAAGAGGGAATTGAACAGATCTGTCATATCTCAAAGCATGGATCATAAAAATCCTCTTAGATTATCTGAATTTTAATTCATTCAAATGTGAGTAAATTTTAGAAAGCTCTACTCTTATGAAAATAAAAATCCCTTCAAAACAAAAAACACAACTGAGAACAAATTAAGTATACGCCTTAGACAACTGCATTATTTTAAGGCCGCACATATTTGCCAGCAAAGTTTTAAGTAAGTTCAGCCACCAAGCCAGTGAAATTTAGAACGAAGTTTGGCAGCTCTGGCTTCACACAAAGAAAAACAAAGCACCTACAAGTTGAAAGAGCAGAAAAGTATTGTTTTGCAGTATCAGATAAGAAATGGGGATATGAGGGGACTGTATCTATTGCAGTAAAGCAACCAGCAGCAGCCCACTCAATTTACCACCTACCACAAGCTCTTTTCACAAAGCTATCAATGCTCTTAATATTTTAGATTTTTAAGTCAAAATTTGGGCATTAAATCCATCAAAAAGACACAACACATTCCAAACATTAAATAGAACTGGGAAAATAAAACATTTAAAGACAAAAAAATGAAGCACTACGATTATTACAGAGTTTATATATAGCTTATATATGCATGTAACAATCTCCAGCTTCACAGAAAATGCCAAGTTACATCAGCCAATGCAAATCAACATTTAAAAAAATAAGAGTAGTATAAATATAGAAGGTTAAAATTGACAATTTAATCAAACACTTGCATAAATGAGTCACTTGCTCAAATTCAGTGACTCTAAGTCCAATTCTTCCAAGACAATTCTTTACAGCTATTTATAATGAGAGGGCTGCTGTGACTGATAAACTGACCTGTAATTTTTTCTGCTGCCCAGTATTTTCCAGAAGTCTCCAGTATCCAGGCTTCATTTCTGTCCACAATCAAAAATGCACTTTGGAAAGTATGGCATGAACTCCCATCTTCGTAATAGTTTCCACCTTGTCCATGCTCTTCCAACAGAGCAACTATTACATCCAATGCTTCTTTAGCTGTTGCACCTCTTTCTAGGCCAAGTCTATCAGAAAAGGGTAAAACAGATTCAGACAGACATGTAACAGTGAGGTGTCCATGAGTTACTAATTTTAAACATCATCACTGATATGGTTTTAAAATACCAACGTGTCAGGTAAGCCTAAGAGTGTAAGAATTCTTGGTTTAATAAGTTACTAGAATTACTGGAAGAGATATTAAGTTATTTGTTTAAAGTCAGTATTTTCTACACTGGTTCTTCATTTTCAAGCCTATCATAGTAGAGTTGTGTTTGTTTTTTTTTTTAAGAGTCCAATTACCAACCAATGGCCTCAACTGCACCGTAAACATGCAATGTCCTGTTTAATCCCACCCCTTCAGGCAGAATGGAACGGAAGGACAATTTGCAAAGGTCTTTTTAAAGTAACAGTTGTGTGCAAGTTTACTTTCCTGTACATCTCTCTCCCAATGCTCCAATATTTAATTGGCCATGGTAGCTAAATGTGTGTTATCCTTTGATGCATATTGCATGCTGTAGACAGAAATGTTTGTGCAGTCATGCTTCAGTGTTCCTGCAGAAGCTTCCCCCCCAAAAACGTTTAACAATTAAACATCAGATACAGCTTTTGTCTGAACTAAGAGTAACCGTTATGTCTAAAAGAACATGACTTTAAATAGAAGCTTGAACAAAGCAAGGGTGTTTTGGGGAAAAGTAAGCTGAGGCATGAAAATACGTTTTACAAAACTATAGAGAATGACAAGTATCCTGCCTTGAATAAATGGGATGAAATAATCCCTTGATATAATTAACTGCCCTAATCAAGTCAACAACAAAAGCAGCCACCAGAAGAGTCCAAATCAGACCTGTAAATGATTCCGCTGATTCCAAAATGCAATTACTGGTAATGAGGAAATACAGGATTTTAAACAGCAGCATACCCATGCCTTCATCCTTTGGGAGAGTTACCTGGATCAGTCCAAAATTTCTCCCTGTTGGTTATGTCACCTTAATATTGTGTTTTTCTCTAATAGCTCTATGGGCAAAGTCAATTTGACTGATGGATAGTTCCAAGAAATTCACCCTTTAAATTTTAAGTGCTATGCTAGCCCTTTCCACTTCCCTGAAAATCACATGACAAGCAAACACTACTCTGTTTCTTTCTTAAAAACTACAGTACACAAATCAGGTCCTGATAACTTGAACATAAATTTGTTTATCTAAATACTTTTCAACCTGATCTCTGCAGTGAGCCTGCTTTGTTAAACAGTTGGCCATTATTATCCTTGTTTTAAGTTGAATTATCAAAAGCAGTGTTTTCATCTCTCTCGGCAGCATCTGTTTATCACTTAGTGACAAAGAGGAGCCAACTAGCATTTTAGGTTTTAACTTACAGTCACAATTTCTCCCCCATGACCTTACTCTGCACGTATAGTCTTTCCCTCTCATCTTGTTTCTCTTACTAGCTGAAACTTGTTTTGCACCGTTGTCTACATTTGAGTCCTGTGTTCAGTTTTGGGCAACGCAGTACCGGAGAGACATTGAGGTGCTGGAGCGCGTCCAGAGAAGGGCAATGAAGCTGGTGAGGGGTCTAGAGAACAGGTCTTATGAGGAGCGGCTGAGAGAGTTGGGATTGTTTAGCCTGGAGAAGAGAAGGTTGAGGGGAGACCTTATCACTCTCTACAACTACCTGAAAAGAGGTTGTAGTGAGTTGGAGGTCAATCTCTTCTCCCAAGTAACAAGCGATAGGACAAGAGGAAACGGCCTCAAGTTGTGCCAGGGGAGGTTTAGGTTGGATATTAGGAAACACTTCTTTACCAAAAGGGTTATCAAGCATTGGAACAGGCTGCCCAGGGAGGTGGTAGAATCGCCGTCCCTGAAGGTATTTAAAAGACAGGTAGACGTGGTGCTGAGGGACATGGTTTAGGGGTGGCTTTGGCATAGGTTTATGGTTGGACTCGATGATCTTGAAGATCTCTTCCAACCCAAGTGATTCTATGATTTTTAGTTCCTATGCATTCATGTTATTCCTTCTTTTCATCACTGGCACAATCGCTTTTTCAGAGCACTAGAGATGCCAGTCTTAGCACATACCATAGACATCATTTAAAAGCCAGTTCAAAAGCATGTCTTGCTTATTTCCTAAGGACAACTCCAAGAGCTGTCACTGCCACAGGTAAATGACTAGGTTGACAATTACCTTGATGACCATATAGTCACTAGATTCAGTGATAATCTACTCCCCTCTCCCTAATGTATGACCAAAAGCATTAGGTTATAATTCGATCAAAACCTGCCGAGAGACATAACATCACATTGAAACTTTTAATAGTGTCTCCCTGAAATTTTCCTTCTGAGATGGCTATGGCTTTCTCTGTCAAAACTACAGCAGAGATTCAGGCTGAAGAAACACCTTTTAGATCTTGTTTTGCTAATGGCTCCAATGTTACATTTATTTGCATTTAACAAAGGCATAGGCTCTGCTTTTGTTTGGGTGCTCCTATCTGTCAGTCACATGGGACAGCAAAAAACAAAGAAAAAAAAAAAACTCTGCACAACAACCACACAGCTCATCTCCACAAAACTGCAGGTCTTGCCAGTTACCTCGGCATCAGTGTCCTGGGTAACTGCAGCATAACCCTCCCACTAAGACATTTCAGAGTACCCTTCCCTTCAAGGCAAGCTGGAAGAAAAGTTTTAAGTCGTTTCACCCCCAGATGAGAGCTGAAATTATTAAGAAAATTTCAGTGACAGTACAATCCCCTGCCTCAGTACCTCCAATACGCCATCATCACAGCGCATTATAATCTTGTCAAAACAACGTTATCTTTAGCTTTTCAGCTTCGCATATCACTTACAGGTGCAGACTTTCCAAATGAAGTAACTAACATACATGATGATGACATTCTACTTTACTCAGTTTTGATGTCTCCAAGGAAAGAAATCGGTAAACAAATTAATACCATTTTAAAGAGCATTCTTGACTCCCTGCCAAGACTGGCATCTCTGTGTGGCTCTGAAAAAGTGATTGCACCCGTGAATGAAAAGAACAAAGAAATAATACAAACACATAGGGATTAAAAATTACAACAACAATGCAAAAATAAATGTGTACTTTACAAGTTTCTTCATATATACCTTTTATATGATAATGTTGTCCTGTTCTAACTGTATCAGCATAAGCAAAACAGTACACCTTCACTTCACATGAAATGTACTTCTCTAAGTAAACAAGTGCTTTACAGCGGCAACTGTGCCTCAAAACCAAGGAGAACTCCAGCTGTACTATGAAGAATATCTGAAGAAAATCCTGATAAACTAGTCAATGCAACAATACTGGTGCAGCTTTCAAAGACCAGCTTTTGAATAAATCCCTAGAACAGAAAAAACAGCATTTCTTAGGAATTTGTGCTGGAACTGTTTTCTGTTTGTTGTGACTAAGTTCATGTTCTCCATTTAGATAAACTGGGATGGGGACAAAACTGCGTGAAGCAGGACCAACTTCTACCCTTAAGTTAATCACACAAACTTTCTTCATTTCTTAAGAATCATTCATATGTTCTGACATGCTGTGATACACTATCAAGCTACAAATCTGTAGACGTGTTTTAATCCTCGGATACAGTAGTACACTAGGTAACAGTTTTCAGCCATTAAGCCATCAGCCAGTTACTAAACAAACTAAAAACTTTGTGAAATACATCTTTGCTGACATCCATCTTGATCTTTATTTAAAAAAAAATGCTTTGTCCATGAGGTTGCGGGATGGATTTTGAATTTCCTATTTCAACAACAAAACATGCTGACTTCAGAATTATACCACCCTGATGAAAGATGCCACTGGGCTGTTCAACGCCATGTGCTCTCACAACACCTACCTACAGCCTTTGCCCACGTTGGCTGGATTTTAAATCCTAACTGTAAAGCGAAAAGTCCAGATAAGTTCAAAGAGAGAGGAAGTCTCCCCTATGGAAGAAGAATAATCACTTTAAGAAAATGTAGAAGCAAACTCTTAGGGAGCCTGAGCATTCAAGCAAAATTTGATTCTACTACGTGGATGACATTCCTGGGTTGGTAACTCTTACAGTTGCTCTGAAGAAGATGTTTCACAGTGTAAAGCTCTTAGCTTCTTTTGCAAGCAGCCAGTCATACCTGCACATGCAGAGTGTCAGCCTTCCCCTAAGATCTGACACAAATGCGGAAGTCCAACATATATATCGGTGTGAGAAAAATTTGGCCAGCAGAGATGTGCATTTCTTAATTAGGCTTAAAATGACTCAGTTTATTTTTATTCCAATAAATCCTGAGCTAAAGAGTTAGTTTGTTCTGCGCATGGGTAAAAAGAGGCAGAGCTGGTGCCAGCTGCTTCACTGCAGCCCGTATGATTGATGTTGTACTTGATGGCTCTCTATTCTATGAGGTGATCCAAAACAGATAAGCTTAATGCAACTGGCCAAGTCTTTACAGTAACAGAAGTTCCCTTTGGCTGGAACATGAGGCAGATGGTAGTCTCCTTGCCTGAAGCACTCTCTGTGTTCAAGCTACAGTCAATTTCTTTGACAGATAAGGAGGAGAGGGTGGGTAGTATCTACAGGTGATGATTACTCAGTTTATGACCAGTGTCTCCTTATTTTGTTATGTCACGATTTGCTCGTGTGTGTAAATCTAGAGCTGCTGGATGACGTGTATATTTGTATGTTAAACAGTATTTTGACACTGCAATAACTGTGACCAAAATAAGCAGAGCTCTGCATCTAAACCAATGGTTTGTTAAAGTTTCAAAAGGATGGTAGAAGGAGGGAAAAAAGAAAGGTGGAGCTTGGAAAGTCATCTAACATATCTCTTTTCTTGACGAAAAAAGACTGTTGTGGTTTAACCCCAGCTGGCAACTAAGCACCACACAGCCACTTGCTCCCTTCCTCCCAGTGGGATGGGAGATAAAATCAGAAGAGTAGTGAGAAAACTCGTGGGTTGAGTAAAGCAAAACCGCGCACGCAAGTAACGCAAAACAGGGAATTCATTTGCTACCTCCCATCGGCAGGCAGGTGTTTAGCTATCTCCAGGAAAGCAGGGCTCCATCACACGTAATGGTTACTTGGGAAGACAAAGCGCCAGAACTCTGAAGGTGTCCCCCCACCTCCCTCCTTCTTCCCCCAGCTTTTAAGAAGCTAAATTATCTTAAAAGAGCCCCTGAACCTACTCAGTTCTCCCTTGATGCAGTTAAACTCACTAGTCCTCCTAGGCACAGCTTCTCCACAGATTCCTTCAGTAACACAGAGTTTAGAGAAAATACCAAAGAAAACCCAAATTTCCTCATGGTTTTCTCATTGGTCAGACTCTACAGATCACTGATCATATTTCCCATTTCCACTGTATTCTCTCCAACTGGCTCATACTCCTCTTGATTTATGGTAGCTGGAACCAGATACTGTATTTCTGCAGAGACATCGTTAGAGAATACATACAATTACAGTTTCAGGCAGCTACACACCTAACAACAATTTCTTTTAACTCATGCTTCCCAGCTTGCTTATGAGAATACATTCTAAGGTTTTAATGCTCTCTTAAAAGTCAAGGTATCTATTTTCTATCCCCTACCCATAAAATTTGTTAAGTCATTACAGGAGTAAAGTATAATGGTTTGACAGGATTTTTCTTGACTAACAGTTATTACTGCATATTAACTCCTTCATATATAAGTGGAGTGGGTTTTTTCCCCCCTTCAGGAACTGAGTTTAAGCAGGTTAACTTGTCTTAACTCAGACACAATATTTAGCCTTTTCCAGTCATCCAGAATCTCTCCCATCTTTCACTAGTTCTCAAGAAAAACGTCAATTCCCCTGAAATTGGTTCAACCCACTCATTAAGTATCCTAGGGCAAATTCCAGCAGGACCACTGGGTCTAACATTGCTTAGCTTAAATAAGCGGTTGTTGTCCTGTTCCATCTTTAACTAAATTGAGTCCATTTTGCTCCCTTTCTCTTTGTAAGAAGTTTGCGCCATTTTTTCTTGTTCTTTCCTTTTCAGCTTTCTTCTCTCCCCCAACTCTTCTTTAAATTCTCTTCACTACGAGATCAGCATGCAGGTTGAGACTTACAGTGCAGCACAAGCCTTTTAGGCAGACAGCTTTAAATGAACAGACTTACAGGAGTTTGATTGCCAGCATTTAAATAAGGGTAATGGTTTGCACTGGAATCCACGGGCTGAAGTGAGGCATAGTAGTTTGTTTACGCCTACAGTTGGCTATAAGCCCAGGATAAGCTTTTTAGGTCAGAGTAGGCTGTTGTAAAGCAGGGGAGAATGAAGGACACACCAGCAATCTGATGTTACAAATTAGTTAGCAGTTCCTTACTAAGAATAATTTCTCTTATCCTGTCAGAATAGCCACTGCTAGACTGTAGGGTAGGTAGATAAGGCAGATTTAGTGAACCCACATTAGATCGGTACATACTTGGTAGCCAAATTCAGATTCCAAGTGTTTTAAATGTTAACTCAGCTGTGCCTGTAGCTCTGCCTGGACAGGTGTCCTGCTTATATTGTTTTAAAAATCTCCTAATACCAATACCCCAAAGCTGTTATGCAGTACCATAATCTAAACCTCTGGTGTTTGAGAGGCTGGTCACAGCTTGGGAAGCCACCCACCTGACAAGATCCATTCCAAGCAAGGCTTCAGATTCAGAAGCTGGTTCTCGGGTGACGACGGCTTCATTAGCCACACAGACTCCATGCTCGTTAGCTCCCATTTCTGCCCCCCAAAGCCAAGAGGGCCTGCTCAGCACAACAGCATGTGTCTTCGGCACCTGCTCAATCTCAATATATGTGCACTGCAGAGACAGCAGGAAGAGAAAAAGCAAAACAATTGCAAGCACTTTATCTAATGCTGTGACTGAAGTAACATAAGATTTCAGTGTACAGACAGGACACACATTATTTTTAAAAGTCCATGCCTTGTGTATAAGCAGGAATTTTTTTTTTCCCCAACATTTAACTGTCACGTCTGAACCTTTACATCCTTATATTGCAAAAGTCTGGGAAAATATATCTCTCTTGATCATTGCTTCAAAGAGTCATGCAGAACCCAAGTGCTAGAATCAGTGGAAAGCAGGAGCAGACAGACTGTACTGTTACAGTAAAGAAACACAGATCATTTCTGTACATAGTAACAACATCAAACTGTTCTACCATCTCAGCAAAGCACAGTCTCCAGTACCCTATTAAGTACATAGCGTAACACTGATAACTGGACAAAGTACAATACAAGGCTTCCCCCTCTCCCTTGCTGCCACCCCTGTAGCTGCCCCCAGGACTAAGACTGCTGGTAGAAAGAAAAAAAAAAATTAAAAACAAATCAAGACTTGAAAAGATTCAGTGGAATGCTTTGATAAACAGTCTCAAGAAATAAAACAGAGGCGTTATTTTTTGCTTAAAACTGATGTTTCTGCTATTTTAAATGGTCTATTGTAATCAGAGATCTGTGGATTTATTCTGACAAGTCAGAAATACAAAGAAAGGCTGCAGAGAAGTCACTGAAACTGCAAGGAAGAAAGAAATCATATGTTATCTTTCAAATACATTTACTTTTCCCTTGTTCTAGGTCTTAAAAACAAGCACTGTTTTTCCAGACAGCATGGAAGAGAGCTTGATCCATCATTAGATCATTGGCTTGTACAAGCCAAAGGAACGGGCTTTTACATTTTACTACTGAGGTCACATTAAGTCTTTTAAGGACCAAACTCCACAGAATTTTCTTTTGAGGAAAAAGCCTCAAACTGAAGCTGTCTGTGGTATTTATGGGACAGGTCTTAGTGTCCAGCATTCTTGTCGTAACATCTTCCTTGCAGTAAGTAATCTGCAACATTTTTCTGGAGGTGTATTTGGTCAGACATATCTAAGTGAGTAGGATGAACAGAATGGACTTGTGGACTGAAAGTTGTTTGCCATGAAGATAAATGCTATGTCCACATTAAAACCTAAAGCCAAACAAATCAGTCCAAGATTATTAGCAGTGAGAAGCTATTTTTTTTCCTACCATGTCTTTCCCCCTCTAAGGATTATACAGCATGATCATCTTCAGCCTCCAGTCTTAAACAATGATTTTTACAGTAATAGGTAGTCTAGCATGCAATTAAAATGTATAACAGACGATCTTTGATGAGAAATGGCATTTTTATAGTCCTTCACTCTGACCATGCAAGAAGGACACAAGAAATCAGCTTGACATGTTCATTAGGAATCGTGTTTGAACAGGTCAAACTATCATCTTTCTATAAAACCAGACAAATTATAGGTGAAGTAAAAGGATGATTTCTCACAGACAACACATGATTTAAAAAAAAAAGTGAGGGGTGAGGAAGTCTCATTCTAAAGAATTAAGAACAGGATAGGGACACGCCTCCCTTTTCCTTTCTGTTGTGTGCTTAATTTTGATTTTTGGCCTAGGCAATAAGACCCCAGCAGGGACTTATCTGCTGTATCTGTTGGAGAGAATCCCTAATATTTGTCCAAGCTGTTTGACTAAATAGCTTATATAATAATACACCATGATTTTGTAGAGTCAGACTGCTCATCTACTGAGGTGCAACAACATCTGGCACTGGCCAGGAACTAAGATCTGACTGATAAAACCACTTTATACAGTTCACCCTTTGTTTCATTTTCTAACCAAGCCACGCCAGAGCAGACATTTCTTATCAAGACTCCCCCTTCCCCATTTGAGCTGTCAGCAAGCAAATCTCATTTTTGACATTCTGTGCATTTTTTTTTTTTTTTTCCCAGAGCATTAGGTCAGTCCTGTTTTGATAAGCACTTAACGCGTGTCCGTGATTGAACAGAGAGTAACTCCTGGATGTGCAACAGAGGAGCTGCAGCAGCAGGAAAAGCGATTGGGCCAAGCACCTTTGCACATTATATATGAAGACGTGACCAGAACAGCTATCAGGAGACAAGTCTGAAGCCAGCCAGCCACCAAACCTTGCACAGCACGTGTCCTGGCTCCCTACACCACCTAAGCGGCCAGCTAGCTGTAGCCATCCAGGACACAAATCTTCTCAGCTCCTCAGCAGAAAGCAAAAGTCTAGATGCAGCGCAGAGGAGACTTCACTACTCCATAAACCCCCACTTGCACAGCATTCCCTGGCTGAATAGCCTTATTATACAAGGTTGCTTACACTGATGCTTTCATTTTCTAGAAGGAAAAATGATGAAAACACTCTGGAAAGTGACAGTTAGGCTAAAAAAAATGCTGAATGCCTTTTCTCTGCAAAACATATTCTGGCTATCCTTGCTACCAAATGCTTGTTACTTGGGGCCGCATTCCAAAACCAAGCATTTCCAAAGCTGCTATTCATTATAGATTTTATTGTCTATGGTAGCAGTCAAGAAAAGGGAAAGGGGAAATTGTTTGCTCCTGCTTGAAGGATCCAGAGTATTCTGAAAAAAGTGGTTTTGCTTTGTAACTGTGTAATCAGAGGTCAGAAAACATCCAGAAGCCTCTCTACGCACCTCAGAATACAGCTATCACCTATATTGCTGCTTTACATTTCCCAGCCAGATGGCAAGCAAACATGGACCATATTTTCACATTGTTATTTTCAGTTTCCATACAACCATGCATGTAGATAATGTTCAAGTTTTATTTCTATAAATTGTCTTAGAAGACCCAAATAACAGAAAATCATTCCAATCTGATAGTAGCTGACAGGGCTTGTAAAACTACATTTGGCTTGATTCTTGTTCCACAATCCTTTGCCATGGTTATTGACAACGATGAAACAGCCTTGATGAGATTTTACATTCCCATTAGAATTATTTACTCCAGTAAGCCTAAAAGTAGGGACTCAATAAGACTGACACATTAAGGCAGGCATTTAGTTCATACTTATTAATAACAGGTATAAGCTTCTCAAAAAACTAGGGTCCAGATGTGACAATAGATTAATAATTTTAAACATAAACCTCTCACTCTTCGTAACTCTACCACCCTTAAAATAATGTCAGAAAACTCTTTTCCAGGTAAAAGACTATCTTCATACAGGAAACAGAGGAACTGGGCTATCCACCTGTAGCCAAGACACGTCAATTGTAAAGGTAGGTCAACTAAAGCCAGTCAACTGGATTTGCAGTACAGCAAACCATTGCTACCTATTCCACAGAAATCAGAACATATGCTTGTAACAGCTGAGATACAGAAGGAAATAGTAGGGGAACGACAACACTATCCACCAAAAAACCTCACTGGCCACTAGGTCTCTAGAAACGGGAGCTCAGATGATGACAAGATTTAAAAGCAAGCACAAACCACAACCTCCCTGTCCCTTCTCCTGCACCCCACTGATCTGGCAAATCCCTCCAGCACAACAGCATAGCAGCCTGTCCTACCGAGAGCTATGCCAAACTAGGCAATGGCAAATATGAGAGTCGTGAGGTACTACTGTGATTCTGCAGTCTACCAACCCTGTCTTTAAAATTCCTGAAGCATCCAGCCTTAGTGTTTTCTAACACAAACATTTTTTCTTTGAGTATGAATGCTAGAACCAGAAGAATACTGATACATTTGGTGGCAAAGGCTGTGAGTGAGTGGTGTCAGGCTCCATTGATTTGCTAGAACTCCAGCCCTGAAAGCAGCAAAACTGGCATCATGCCCTGTGACAGTACATTCCCATCGGGAAACATAAAAGTAAAGAACATAGACTTCACATACAAGAAATGCAGCCAGCAACTTTAAAGAGAATTAAGCAGGCTGGAAACCAATGACATTTCTTTTATTTCACCTCTAATATCAAGAAAACAATCTTATCAAAGCAGTTCTAAGTATAGTACAAGGCACAAATGTACCTCCCACACGAGCTAGGGCACGCAGATATGCTGGAGGTATTCCAAAAACAGACACAGCAGTCATAAGCACAAGAGATTTCTTCTTTCATTAATGAAAAGAAACTATTGTGCAGCTTCTACTGTACTCGAGCTACAGAAGCCTGATTCCTAGCACTGTCAGTCAGGTCATTATGAAATACCAATGAAATAACATAGGCTTCAGCCCTGGATAACAAAGGCAATAGTCAGGGAATGCTTTAGAAAGAAATGATCTACTTTGAAGAAGGGCCGTAAGATTCCAGATTACAGAAGAGATTGCCAAACACCACCCCCTCACCAGATCCAGGCTCTAACTTGGCATTAACTCTTTGCTTAATTACCTCAAGCACTGCCGTACCATAGCACATACTTGAAAACAGGCAAAATATTGGTACTATTGCAGTAACTCAGGCAGTTGCACCATGGCTGCTTTTAACCCGTTCTAAAAGAGGGATGACAAAAATGCAATGAGGCATTCTTGCAGCCTGCTGCCTCTGTGGCCATAAAGACTGATAACCTGGCTGGAACTGTCTAGAGAGGTGATTCCACAGGTTACACAAGCTACCTGGGCCCTCGCGTCGTGGTGAAGTGGAGGATCAGAAACCTAGAATGTGGTTGTTCAAAAAAGCCCCTCAGACCATCTCCTGTGGATGTGCTTAATAGAATGTGTTTTACAGATAATTCTTTTGCTGCTTATTCACAGGAACAAATGAAATAGAGCTCAAAGGTGAGGGAATACCCATTCTCTGAAAAGAGAAACATACAAGCAAGTAGCACGCAATATGGCAGAGGCAGCTAGCTGATGCTACTACCACGGCTTCCTTATGCACCAAGTAGCATTAAGCGTACAGTGGAAGAGACCTGGATGACTTTACAACACCCATTAAGCACAGCCATGACATCTTCTACTAGGAGCAAAACTGTTGCATCGCAGTGGAGGGGACAGCCTGGGTACACCTCAAGTAGTCAGCCCTAGTTCTAGTAGTCACCCAGTCAAACCAGAATGGCGAACAAAAGTCACCCAGTCACCCAGTGACAGGATGAATCCTGAGGTAGCTGGCTTTCAAAAACACACACTATGGTAGTACTCGTAGCCTCATGTTGCAGCAAGATGTAAACAGCAGCAGTGCTTACAAAGTACACAAACACAGAACTAAACCAATTTCTGCCACGGTGGACTGCTTCTTATTTCTTCATATTAAGAACAGTTTTTTCCCTTTTTATGAAGACCCTAGCACACTTTACATAAGCTTCTGTATTTGCATATCGTTCCTAGCTGTTTCTATTTATTGCAACCAATAACTGCAAAATTTGAATCTGTATGGCTCTGATCTCTAGCAGTGTAATTCATCTTGAAGACTAAGGATGATAGATTTTATTCTAGAAAAGAATTAGAGAAGCTAGAAAACACCAAACAGTTCCCCCGTCAAAAAGCAGAACTAAACACCCTCTGACCTACTCTAACCTACTCTATCCAGCCAGCAAGGAGCCTCAGGCATGTGAGTCACAGCATGGAGATGTGCTCAAAATGAAATACAAAAATATTTCAACAAATAAAATATCAAAGTGCAGCAAGGCACCCAAGGCTGAGAACGCTCTGTGGAGACACTGTATGTCAGAGTTGATTTAGCAGTCAAGAATTCACATCTTGGTTTTAAGTTATAAATCTAGCAGTCTCTCAGGTGATGAGCAAAAGTAAAACTGAAATAGGGATGAAGTTATTAATTTAATTTTTTTAAGTGGCAAGAAAGAGATTTCAAAGTCGTCACAAAAAGGCCATCAGAGAGATATCCTTGGAACTCACAGATATCCTAGGAGTGATTTCTTTGTTTGGCCACTTTGAAATACCTGCGCACACATGTGTTTTGCCACAAGAAAAACCATTTGGGTCAAGACAGGATAGTTGACAGTTTTTCTGCCCCACACAATTCCAGCACTCTCCCTCCCCTTCCTCTCTGTTCTAATTTAAAATAAATAATAATCAAAGACGTTAAGTAAAAAAAATAGTTCAAGCTAACCAGTTTTGCTTTGGTAACAGAAGGAAGCAGAGGCAGCACTCCCACAATAAAAACAGTAGCTTTGAGAGGGCAGAAACATGAAAGAGATTATGGCTTTTACCTCTGAACTGCTGCTGGCTCATGCATTGTGTGACAAACCAAAGTCAAACACATTACTTTAAAGGCCAGTGGCCTGCAATGGAGCAGAACAGAGAAAAAACTCATATTAGCCAAGCAACAGACTCTGCTGAAGGCAGCAACCACTTTCTCTCTTTTATTAGCTGCTGTCTGCCCGCATAGCTCCTTTCCTCTATCCCTGTGTGAAGTCTAAAGGTTAGCTTAAACAGGTGGCTTGAGGTAAGCCGTCATGACTGGATGTGTCATGAGATAGGCTGCTTACACAGCCAGTTACCAGGTCTCAGCTGAGAAGAAAGAAGCAGCAGCTTCCTAAACTATCACTAAATTGTCAGTCTTTAGACTACAAACTATTTTATCTACATAGAGTAAATGAAAAATTTCATCATGGGCACAAACACTGCTGCGTTTCATCAGTTTCCTGCCAGTCAGCACTTACCCGTGGAGGTATCATAGTGGGGGTGCCCAGGTTCAAGCTCACAGCTATAGCAACATGACTATAAGTGTGGCACTGTCAACCTAATCCGGAGGCTTCCCAAAGGGCAAATTATCCATAGATTCAGCTGCTGCTTGGCTTCTGTTACCAGATTCTGAACATCTTACCCCCAGACAGAACGCAGATAACCCAGACAGCTGGCGTAAGAGGGAATCAGAGTATACCAGAACTAAACCGCGGCACTAGGGTGATGCCTGGTGATTCCGTTACAGATATCAGAATTAAGATACCTCCAGGTAATACAAAGCCAACTTTAACACAGTCAAAGTCTACTTTCCAAGCTTTATATCTGTCTTGCAACACCAGAGACCCCTCAGTTACCTTCAGGTGAGTTTTTATGTCTGCGGTGCTCAGACTAATGCACAGCAAAAAAAAATAAAATCTTACTGCTCCTCTGAAAACTCAGAGCAAGGGGAAGTAGGATGGCATCCTTAAAAAAATATTAAAAAAAGAGAAAAAAAACCCAACTATCGCATAACCGTGCCATGAAGTTTTAGAGAACACAAAATTCCTCCTACCGCAGAGGGCTGGCTTTAAGACCAGAAGAATGTCTAATACCAACATATCAGAAAAATTTTGCACATTCCACAATTTGATAGATTTTGTTGTAGACCATCCTTTCTGTTTTCCCGCTTCCACTCCTCCACAAGAAGTCGCATACTATTAAGAAAATACAGCTTCTACAGCTCTATACCGAAGCAAGCAACCATGGCTATTTTTAAATAATGGATTAAAAAATCAAATTAGCAGAAAGGGAGGTTGATCTAAAAGAAAAAAATCCACCTGGAAAATTCAGCTAGGAAAAAGTCATCCACCCAAGACTTCTTCAGGAGAAACAAAACCACAGCAAGCAGCAGGTTACTAGAGAACAAGAGAAATCCAGTCGGTAAAATCTACCTTAAAAATAGGACTTGCATCCTAAAACTCATACAACATGAATTTTCACTAACACTTGAAAAGTTCTTAAAACCCATATCTGGGGGGAAAAAAAGAACACGACTTTAGTAGAGAATTTTAAAAAGTACCCTCTTTATGCTTAAGGGAGCAGTATTTCACCTGCACGCACAAGTTTACGAGACTGACTACAGCAAGAAGGAAGAGTGCTGATGAGCATCTGCCACTGCAAAATTACAGCGCAAGACAAGAACAAACTTTTGAGAAAGTTGTCACGCACACACACAGAACAGACCTTTATCAAAAGCCCCATTGTTCAGGGTCTTGGGAACCGGCTGACATGGAGGGAAGGAATTATGTTGATGAGTTAGCCGCAGGGTTACTTGTCTGGTAGACTGAGCCACAAAGATCAAGCTTAAAATCACTTGTGCTATTCATCAAATTCCCTTGTTTAAGGCCCTGCCACAAACTAGCTAACAGCTATATAGCACAGCCTGCCCGATTCCTTTTAGGCAATAATCTAGCTGAACTACTGTGCCATTTTCGGTTACATTGTGCATTATCAAATTTGTAAACATGAGCAGCACAGCATATAAACCAGATACAGACTGAGTCTTATAAAACAACCCATGTTGTTAGCATGTTGGAAAACAAAGTTCAGAATGTCAGTGACAGTCATGGAGAAGCAATCGAAATTTGACACACATTGGATCATGTTACCTGCAAAGAACAGAATATAATGAAAAGCAAGTCCACTGTCATTGCCCAGTGAAGGTAAAGGGTCATGTATCAAACATAAGAAACCAATGCAAATATACAACATGGAATGGAGAGAAAAGCTGATAATTGGGGGGAAAAAAACCCAACAAAAACCACTAGGATGGATGAGAGGGAAAATTTAGTCAGAGGCACAAAGCATTACTGACTTAGAAAAACAGTAGCATGAAATTAGTCAACCACATTTTTCAATTTGCAATATATCATACAGTTAATGGTTAGTTTTACACAATACAAGGGAAGGAAAGCTGTACCAAAAAAAATTCCACTTAATGGTAATTGAGTTATTGTCAGTTTTCACGGGTTTTAAAGAACAAAGTAATAATTCTGATTATGTCAAAGGTTACATCTAGAGGCTTTGACATTCTTCTCCACCCCCCCATTAGTAATTACCTCTGACAACTCAGTAAGTTTGCTTAAAAGGTGGATAGTGTTGCATGCCTGCTACTTAAAAACCATGAAGCAGCTGAATTCAAACCCTGCCTTAAAGCTTTTCTTAACTTTTAGAGGCACCACTGTCAGTACACAAGGAATTAACAGGCTTTGCGCAAGCTCTGCCTGTAAGTACGTATTTGTCGTAAGTCAAGTAGTCTTAGACATATTCCTACAATAGGATAAATACATGTTTCAGCTAATTAGCAAAAACTGAAGGTCTTACTTCTTTTCTGCTATCACAAAGAGTTAGAATATTTGAAATTGCAATCTTCTTATCCACTAGTGTCCTTAAGTTCATAAAACAGCAAAATCTAGAAGCAAATCTAGCAGCTTAAGTAGAATAAAAGCTTAGTAGAGCTTTTATTGATTCAGTCAGTTATTGGAGCACAAGCTGAGGTAGAGATTTCTGGCTACCTGTTTTGCAACATGCTTAGGGTAGTCAGGCCCCATAACAACTATCAAACAACCGCCACCAACAAAAACAATTCACATGGCAACTGACAAACTTTAAAAATTTGTTTCTAGTTCCAGTTAGCCAGGATATTTTTCCCTTAAAAGGAAAAGGCAAGTGACAGGCTACATGGTGCAGGAACCTGAGATGTGAACAGTTCAGCATGTCTGCTGGATAAAGTGCAGATCATGGATTTTTCCTCAATTAAACAAAAAAGTTACATTCTGAGTTTCACTTTGAGGACTTTCAAAAAACATATCTCCTCTCTATTCAACAAAGGTTTGACTGAGGGGAACAAGGATTCCACAACCCGACAAGAGAACAAGACAGCATTAATTTCTCCCAATAATAGTAATTTGTCACAATTTGAATGTAACAATTCACCCTTACCTCAACTTTGCTTCCTGGATCATGAGCTGCGGCGGCAAAGTAGACCACCTCCTGTACTTCATCCCGAGGCCGTGCAGAATTCTTTCCAAACACCACCAGCCCGTCTTTCGAACACGGGGGAAAAGCTACAAAACAGTAACTTGGGGGAGCTGCAGCCATCCTGAACAAGAAAGGAGTAAACAAACAGAAGCAGTGTTTGCTGAACTCATAATTGCATGTATTAGAGATTCATTCAGTCTACCACTACTGCTTGCAGCTAAGAAACAGTGCATTCCCTCTAACTGCCAGTTGATTGTGTAATGATAATGGAAGAACAGGTCAGCTCAGAGGAAGCTTACCTGGATTTAATAAAAAGAACTATAGTCATTTTCAGACATTTTTCACCCAAGCCTTTTAAGAGCATAAAGAAGAGGAATAAAGGCAAGATGACTGTACCTTAATGAGTCTACTTAGTCCTCACAGAAAGAAAAAAGATATTCTGCACCGGAGCTGTTCCAGAACATATGACCTAGATGTATTCTGCTGACTCAGACAAGTGCAGAGACACAGAATAATTTTAAATAATTTACTCTCTCTGCTCCCATGCAGTTTAAAATTTTAAAAAAGGAAAGAGAAAACATGTTTGAGGGATTCCTGAGGGAGGACAATGGTGTAACTAGAAACAGAACAAAGATGTAGCACAATTATATCAAAAACTGTCCATCAATTTATCTACTCAGATCAGAGAGAGACTGAAGCACTAATTGCACTTTATTTCCTCTGCGGTTTGTCTGCATTGCTGCTCTTGCCTAAAGTTAATTGATTGCAGTTTATTTGTTTATGCAGGCTAATGTGAATATTCTTGTACTTGTAGGATAGCACAAACAAGCGTTTGCAATGACAACATATTAATAAAATTGTGAACTGTTTCACGACTATGACACTACTGTAGTCTCGTGTGCATTGCCAAATCTCACATTTTTTCCACCATTCAGGTAAATCTCTGGCACATACACCTACAAAAGAAAAAGGTGGAGTGTTTATTGCTTGTTAAAATAGCAATCAGCACAGATGTCTGATATTTCTTCATAGATCTTACAAATGCATCAGAAATTCCAGTGCCAAAATGAACAAGTATGTTCCTCTTCTCCCTTCACTATATCCTGAACGATTAAAGTTATCTACACACATTTGGACCCCTCAGAAACAACCAATACAATCAAAAGTTTCCCCCCAAGAGCTGCTAATTTATTTGAAAGACAACACTGGGGGTGGGGCTGTGCACAAAGCTGATTTTGATCATTAGCCTGGACATCTTTCAAACCATTCAAATTTGACTTTATTTTTCTAAAGCAATACCATTTCAGCACACACTTCTCATAGAATAGCAGGCTTCCAACAGAAATGAAGAAAGAATGCCTTGTGGATAAAGCAGTAATTGTTTTTGAAGACGACACTTAAGAGTTTGTCGATAGACTATGAACAGGTCACACTGACACTCAACCTTGCAAAGAAACTTCAAGAGAACATCTGTTAAAGACAACACAATGTGGGGTGATGAATTGTTTACAGACCTCACACAACCTTTTAATTTAGGTATGACTACATACAAGAATAATCAGTCAGTTGAGTTGAAAATGCATTAGGAAACCAACCAACCCCTTTTTACCAGCAGAGGTTTGACCAGTGGGAAGGACCAAGCTGCTACAAGCTGGAATGATTTCAGCTGATAAGATACATCTGGCAGAGGACAACTACCTGCAGGCTTGCATATTGTGCCGCTAAGTCTCAGTACATTATTCGTTCTAGATTTTCTAGCAGACAGTCATGAAGACAAAGCCTCAGTTCAGCTGCCACTCTTATCACTTGTAAGTCATCAGAGTATTTGTAATTAAACTGAAATGCAATACATAGAGTGTTGCCCAAGCTTCATCACCAATGAAACCATACAGTATTTTGCTACAAACTATTCTGAGTATGTGTGTTCATTTTGCCATGTCGGTGATATCAACGTGACTGCTTTCCAGGATCCTAACAGTTCATATCTACCTTCTGGGAAGTCATGATTTAGTTTGTCTTCTGATGCCCTGCCAGACCAGACAAAATCTTGAATAACTTGCAGGCTTACTGTGAATCTCAGTATCCAAAAGAAGTATTTTCTTTATTCTAAACAGAAACTAAGTGGATTTATTTGAAATACTCAAGGCAACAGAAAGACATTAGACATCCAATAGCCTCATCCAATAGATAGAAAGGCTAAAGTGACATATAATACTAACTTTTATTACATGAAGTTCCTCAATTTCCATACCAAACATGTTGCAAGGCAGGCTTAAAAAGACGGGAAGGAAAGCTTCAGCTCTGTACTACTGAACAAAATGGAAGGTATGCAAGGCAGACTTTTACTACCTACAGACTAAGAAGGGAAAAGAATTAAAAACCTGTAGGTATCTGATATTCTACAAATTCCTGAAGTCCTCCTGGGAATAAAGCAGGCTCATTTGTATTTGTGAGGGTTTTAATTTTTTCCTTTAAAAATACCAATACTTACTGAACCAAAACCAAATCGCTATTTTGGTAACACTTTTTAAGTATGAAAGTGTGAGCAAGCTATTGTATAACTAGACTTCACTTCAACACAAGCTATATTCCATACAGGACGGTATATAAACCACTGCAAGCTGAATGTTACAACCTTGTACTGAAAACATGACTGTCATAAGAGCTGGCACTGTGATCTTAAATAAGGTTTCTACAGAAGGAAGCTAGCTAGCAGTATACTACAATTTAAATACACTCCGTTTGTCAGGTAGCAGTTTTTCCTAGAACCTCATTTGGTTCATTTCAAATATGGCAAGGATGGCAGTTTCTCAGATACACCCAAACCTGTGTTTGTTCAGAACACTACTGAACTTCATCTTCCTCCGTCGTGTAACTAAAGCAGTCTGTTAGCAGCTACCTGTCTAAGCAGGACATTTTTACTTGCCTACTTCATTTTCCTTTTTCCTTAGTTCACCTTCAGGTTGTCCTCCTTCTCATTTTCACACATTTGCCACCTCTTTGCACTCTCACAAGATACCATCCTGACTCAATACCAATCAAGCATCCTTCATCAATGACATAGACAGTGGGATCAAGTGCACCCCCAGCAAGTTTGCAGAGGACACCGAGCGGAGTGGTGCAGTTGACACCCCTGAGGGACGAGATGCCATCCAGAGGGACCTGGAAAAGCTCAAGAAGCAGGCCCATGTGAACTTCACGAGGTTAAACAAGGCCACGTGCAGGGTCCTACACAGCTACAAGGTAATATACTCCACTTGCTATCTTTTTATTTGATAAAAACGTACTACAGCAAGGATGCAATATTGCAAGTGATCATACTTTTTGCAGAGTCTCCTGGTCACTATGGTACTTAGCTTTGTTTGTGTTCTGACACTATGAAGAAGTTTTGTTTAACAAGTTCCTTTATTAAGATCTTGCATTGTGATGAATCTCATTTAGAGACTGCCAAGGCAAATTAATTCTGTGAACAAATCACCACTAATATCAATGGTACAACAGATGAGTTCCCAAGTACTTAGATGCAGAAAGAAAGGAGTAACATCCACTGGGGCAATGTCTGACTCCAAACAACATGAAGTAAAACAACAGGTATGATGATTATCAGGGCTTTATAAACACATCCAAACATCACGATACTTCTGAAATAGGGTGAACATGGAAGTGCTATTGCCTAGTACCACCTCAAGAAAACTAACCCATAAATCTTGATAGACATAAACCACTAATCTTCAGGTGGAAAATGTCAAGATCTGGAACATTTCGCTCTAATATATTTTCCATTTCACAGTATGAGGATCTTACAAGTGCTAACATGTATAAGGAAGGCTTGCAAATTCTAATTAGAACAACTTGCACTATTAGGGCCAAAACTTGTCAACAGTCAGACTTTTAGTGTGGTCAAGGAGGAATAAAACTGTTATTCTTTAAGTCTGTACATAAAGGTTGTGACATAATCTAATGAAAGCTTTGTTTAGGTATCTTTTTGCACTTATAAAAAAGCAAACAGACTGCAAAAATGCTGTTATAGCAACAGACACGGACGACAGATAGCAGCATCCCATCCTCCCCTCATGAACACATGACTGGCAGTGACTGAAGCCCCGCTCCTAGGAGAACGGGGACAGACATACATCATTCAGTGTCCCTTAGAGCCTTCCCCCTGACCCCGGAAAACCGAAATAGCTATGTAGCCACAACAAAGCACTCCGAGCTTAGCGAGTCAGAGTGCAAACTGGAGAGAGGAAGATTTTCATACTCACTCACTCAAGACTTTTGAGGCTTTTTTCCAGAATAACACTGTCTATTGCTTCTCTGAAAGCTGCAATTTAGTACTAAAATAATCTTTTATAAAGTTCAAGAATTTAACCGCTACAATAAAATTACTTCTCAGAAAAATAACTTTATCCTGCCATATTAAATAGATATCAACTCTTTTCAAGCCAACTGATTTTCCTTGTTTGCCAAAATACCCTGAAGACATTAAGAACAAAGTAATTACTAGTTTTACAAAGTTACAAATTATGTGAAAATCGGCTCGTCAACAGTAGCTTTCATAGCTGCTATGTCTTATTTATTTAAAAAAAAAAAAAATCCAAAAATAAAAATTCAGTATTATGAACTATTAGGTTTTGAAGCTCTTCTAATAACTTATTGTTCAAGTAATTGCAAAGCTTATTTCTAAAACAGTAAAACTGCTTTTGCCAACAGCAAGTTCTTTTCTCTGTCTTTTCTTTCAATTGGAAGCCAAAACAATAGTCTTATAATGAAAGTGTAGCACTCACTAGGAAGCAGTGGGCAATAAAAAGGTTTAGTGTGAGAAAACAGCGTCAAAAAAAGGGTCTGTCTTGAAATTTAACTCACGCTTATTGAGCTGAACCAATATTTGCTCTTCACATTTTTTTTAATTGCTGCTAACTTAATGCCCTGCAACTTTATCTCAAGAAAAGCTAAGGACGCCCCTAAAGTCACACATAAAAACCCTCTGGTTTTAATGCAAGTTCGGTTAGTTGGGGTTTCTGAAATGTTAATTAAGATTTATCATTAATGTTAATTAAGATTCACACCAAATAAAAAAAAATTCTGAAGTTGCTATGTGTAGAGCGACTCCTTTCCTGAGAAGGCACCATTTAGGACGGTTAAGCGATGCACACGTACAAACACTTCTGCCCTTAACATGCTACGCAAAATTTTTGATTTCTACACCAATGTAGTCTCTGGCCTAAAAATTTAGTAATACCAGTCACCATCATGTAGAGCAATACCAGACCAGTAAAATATATTACATGAGAAGTCAGCTATCACCATTACAGCGCCTCTTCACAAGAAATCAAAATAATGCCCAAGTAGATAATAAAGAAGAAAAGTTCAGCAAGACCAAGGAGTCAGCACTGACAACAGAAAAACATTCACCTCATGTTACTATGAGTAGAATTTAACTGTAAAATTTGCCTTGTATTGATAAGATTTGACTCGCAAGCTGGCAAAGCTTCAGCTTCACTGCTGCATTCATTACTCAGCATAGCTCTGATAGCAAGTCTTCCAGCATGGATGGAAGCTCAAACACCACACTTCTCTCCCATTCCATCTAACCAAACCTCTCATCACCCCCAGTTTTTCAAGCACACCTGTGACTGTCATAGATAACCCATTGCTAATGCTGGTAATAATCAACATCACGTTTTCAAGAGAGTGCGGGTGTCCACAAAAACGAGGGCGGGAGGGTTAACACTGAGGTTTCATCTCACACCTCCACAGAAGTTTGGTCAGAATACCAGTTTCAATGGTCATATAGCCTAATTTTTTTCCACCCTTACTTCTATAGTTTCTTCAAATTAAAGCTGGTCTGAAACAGGCACTTAGGTACCAGAAATATAAAGGCTGCTAAACTCCTTGCTGGAAAGTTCTGAGTGCATTCTGATGATGATGGCATTTCCTTCAATGTTTATATTACAAAAGAGATTTGAGCTGCTTTTAAAGCCCAGAGAGCACATAAAACCTTTTACAAAGACATACAACTTGTTTCTGCTTATTAAAGGATGACTTTTTCTCACTACATTTTGGGCTTTTATAAAACAGAAACCCAGCTGTGCTAATACTTCTGAACTATTTCAGTAGTGTTTAAGGATTTCAATAAATCTGTTTTCATTGCTAAGAGAAAGGGTAAGTGACCTAACCTGCGAGAAACATTTATAAGGAAAAATTGAGAGGCAGCACTTGAACAAGGGTCCTCCAATTTGGATCAACGCTGTCTCATCAGAAAGGTAAAAATATATTGAGTAGGCCACACATTATTTATTCTCAAGTCTTCCATATTTTGAATGCAGTGGCAGAAGAAAGGTCAGTTACAACTGTGAAAACTTTGCTCAGGGTTTAGTTGTTGGCTCCAAACCTCTATTTTAACCTTCAAATTAAGATGTTTCCTGTGTCTGAGACAAGCTTGTATTTCCATTTACAAATCAAGCCTAGTGTCTTATGCACACAGAGACATGTGATCTCTGCATCCTGCAGAAAAGCAATGTTTCCAAAAACAGAAATGAAAAGCAAAATTCATTCAGCTGCAGGCATGGAACAAAGACAGCAAACTGAAAGGCACAATAATAATATTGTTCCCATCTTAGGAAACACTGAAAGGTTATTTTTTTTTCATTGACTATTTGGACAGTTTTAATGCATGACTTATCAGAAGATAGGAAGGTTGCATTTATTAGGAAATTAGAAAGCAGAGACTATTCCTGAATATAAAGCACAAAACCATGCCGCATCTGCGTGTCCCTTTTGTTTGGACATTTCATTATTAAACCTTAGCCAAACTGTTTGACTCTTTTCTTACCAACAATGCATGATGATACCAATTTACCACTTGAAGGTGCCACACTCAACTTTGATTGCCTCCATCCCTCTAAGCTGTGTCTGAGAAGATACCTAAGAGGAGTTATCAGCAGTTGAAACCCAGCAAGCCATGCTCAACTCTTCCTTTTTTTGTACATTAACTACATACTGTAAAATTCTCAAGAATTTGCTCAAAATGAGCAAAGCTCATTCTCAAGCTTCTAGTAAGAGATTTGGGATGGCCATTTTTGTGCAGTAAGTTCACTTTTATTTTTGAATTACAAGAAGTAGCAATACCCTACACAGGCATAAAATCAAGTTGCATTTCAAAGCTTTCCTAAGCAGTACACCCCCTTCAGTCATTTAACTGAGGAGATGTGTAATAGGCCCGGAAAGAATTGAAAATTCTTTGCTTTATGTGTGAAAATTCAGAATATTCCTGCCACAGCTGCCAGGTTTCTTAAGACTGTCTAAAAAAATTAGATATTGGCCATCAAATTAGCATGGTAAAGTTCTTCAGCATTTAAAGTCCTAAAAAATAGTGAGATTTCAGCAGTTAGAGAAGTTTACAGTTCCGTTTTAATCGTCCAACACACTCTCGTCCAACCCTTCAAAGTAAGCATCTTTCAAAACAAGATAGAATCTTATTTTTTGCCTCAAGTAATCTTAATTATGTTAATGAAAACGTAGTTCTATTTAAAAACAAATCAGGGTCAGTCATCCAGAAGACAACAGATTTCAGTCTCATTTCCATCACAGGCTGTGCATACAGGGAAAATTCATTATTTATACAGACTTTTCACTGAGTGGTTGTCAATGCACTTAATTAAGTCTCCAAGCAGTCATAGAACTCTATTCCTTTTGTAGCTGCTATTACAGCCTGCAGTCTGAGGCCATATTTGTAACACTCTCCATTTCGTAGAGAAGCACCTGTTTTTTCCCCCGCTTCTGTCACTGGGGCAGAGACCCTCATTAGGATCTGCTGGCATCTAAAGCATCTTTGTACAACACACAACTTCATAATGAGAAGTTGCTATCTGCTGCATAATACTTAGCCACGAAGCTTTCTCTCTTTGTAGAGCCAGCACAACCCAGTTTTGCGTTTGTTAGGTCTTGATCACTGCACAGGAGAGACTGTCCACCTCCACACACAACTGGCTAACGCACACTGACTGGCAGTCGTTTCAAATTAACATCGTTATGTTAACAAGGAGTAAAATAAAAAGCATCTAAGCACCTTGTTGAAAGTCTCAGTTTAGTTTGGAATATAACCCAAAACAACAGCAAGTGTCAGAATACTAGCAAAAGAACTTGTAAATGTTGGGAAGCAATGCAACACACTGTGGCAGAAACCAGCCATCTGGGTGCCTTACAGCGAGGCAGGTATGGACAGCAATTCTGTGCAATTTCTCAATCTGCTGAATTTACAGAAAAAGGAGGCCAGTAGACCACAGGGATAATGTCCAGCTTCACAACTCTTCAAGTCCAAAATAAATAAAGAAACTCCTACCGGAAGCTTCTAGCATAAACTGGCACACTTTCCCATATGCAAGCTGCATAAAGCATCCATGGTTGATGACTTTTGAAGGGGAGGGTGGAGAGCCAAATTCAGTACCCTTTACCAAAAAAAAAATCAAACCTAGCAAAAGTAAATAAAAGCAGCTTAAGCCATACCCCACTTTACCAGCAAAAAAATTACAAATGTCTTCCAAAAAAGGAAGTTACCATAAAAATCTTGAATTCTTAGCACCCCAAATATTTTCTGGGGAGGACAAAACCTACTCGTTTCAATAAAAGATTTCCATCCACCACATTTGCCTCAATATAACACCTGTCTTTTTAGACTGTCTACGTAAGCTCTGGGATCTAAACTGCTTGGAAAAGTTCATAGCACTATGGATGGTTTAAGTTAACTTCAGTCTTGATTAATCTCAAATCAGTGGAAGCCCTGCGTTCACAGAGATTAACTTCCTCAATAGATATGATTGAGGGCTTGTTTTGAGCTTTCTTTTTGTTTGGCTGGAGGGTTTGGCGTGCATGTTATGAACAAACCAGCATGCTTAGAAATGCTTTCAATCCCCCATTCTAAAACAGCTTTTAAGACCAGTAGCTGAAACAGGAACAGTCTATAACTGAACGAGTCAGTCACTCCACTTCCCACAAGTTCCTGTATTTATTATCTTCTAAACTTCTGAGTAAATTTAGCATACACAGATAGTTTGCATCACAGAATCTACAAAGGGTACTGCAGCACAACCACTTCTCTGGCGTTATTAAAGTTTCATATCTTACAGGTATGGACGGCTTTACTCAGCTCTAAGGATGTTTTTCCCAGCGACAGATCAGGGCCCAGACAAAGCCATCTTCTGTTTGAGATGCTGCTTCAATATGATTTTTCCCACCCCTCTAATTATCAGCACTGGAGAAAACATCTTTTTATTATTTTTTTTTTTTTACAGCAGGTTAACTATAGCATCTAGCAGCACAAATAAAGGTCTCAGTTTTGTAGACTCTTGCAGGAAGGTACGTCTGCTCATCAGCCTGCTCGAGGGAATGAAGCCATCACATACACCTACCTGGGTGTAACAGTACGCTTAGAAACGCCCACGAAGGCATCTAGATTTCAAGGTGACTATACGAAAAGGCACCTTCACAAAAAAAAAGGGGGGGGGGACCCGACCCACGGCGGGTCCTTCAAGAGCAGGAGGGAAAGCAGCAGCTACGGGCGAGGGCAGCCCGGGCAGGCAGCCACCGGAGGGAGAGCCCTGCTTCCCACCGCAAGGCCAGGGACAGCGGGGGACAGCGCTGGGGACGCCGACGCCCAACACCCAAGCCCTGCCCTCACCGCGGGACGCACCCCCCATCCCCGCACCCCCGGGGCTCAGCCCCCGCGGGCCGGGGCAGGCCTGCGGGGCAGCCATGTTACGCGCTGCCCGCAGCCCCCGCCCAGGGCGGCGCGGTGCCTCCCGCCGCCGCGGCGGCAGCAGGTGCGCGGAGGCGCCGGGGGGGGGAAGCGNGCGGCGGCGGCGGCGGCGGCCCCTGCTGGTGGGAGCAGGCGCGGCGCGCGGCCCCCTCCCCCCTGCGCGCGCAGCCGGCGCCGAACCGCTCCGCGCGGCGAGTCCCGGCCGGGGCGGTGGCGGCGATGATGATGATGATGATGATGGTGGTGCTGCGGCCTGTGCCCGAGTGGGCACCGGCGCCGTCTCCGGTGGTGGCGCCGGGCGGGTGCCCGCTGCCCTCAGGGCGAGAGGTGGTGGCGGCCGGCGGTGCCTCGCGTGGGTGGGTGGGTGAGTGTACCCCCACAGAGGCCGCCAAAGCGCGAGGACATGAGGATGGCGCCAAGAAGAAGCTTGCAGGTTTGGCGTGCGTGGTCTCAGCGACCCAAGAGGGGGCACAAATGCTCCCTTCATGTTCGGTGTTGGAGGAGAAAGGGCTCGTTCATTCGGTTTTAGTCATGTAATTGGATGTGTAACTTGTGTTCCTCTGTCTCACGCACAGGATCAAGCTGGGAAAGTAAAGCGGGTAGTTTAAAATGTGGTTGCTACCTGGTCAACCAGTCAAACCACCAAAGGAGCCCACCAAACTTGGCAAAGCGGAGGAGATGACCTCACGATTGTGGACTTCGCTGGCCATGCGTGAAGTGTCATGGCGGCCTCCCGCCCCTCCAGCAGCTTGAGGCCCTGGGGACCTCTCAGCTCTTTGGGTGCGAGAGCGGCAGGACCGCCGGGCCCAGAGCAGGATGGCACTGACTGTCCCTCTGAGGCCCTGTGCAGAGCACAGCGTGCCACGGCACGTGGAGCAGGTGGCCAGCGGTGTTTGCCAAACCCACCCAAACGGGGCTGTCCCACGTGCTCCATCCTCGGCACACAACCTGTGCCCCCATACAGAGGTGAAAATAGCTTCGCTGCTAGGTCTGATCATGCAGGTCCACAGCTACCTGGTTAAACGGCCCTGGTTTAGGAAAACAAACATGGTTTGCTGGTGTGAAGCAGCACCTTTATGCTTCTGTCTCTGTCTTCAAGGACGAGAGCCTTGAACCAAGGACGTGAACCTTGCTGCACCCTCCAGCAATGCCTGCCCCAGACCAGACAGTGTGGAGAAGGGACTGCTGAGTATGTTTGATGGGAAGATGAAAAGGTTAAAAGCAAGCTAGGGAGGAGGTCGGAAAGGCAAGGATGAGCCAGCAGGCAGAGCAAAGAGCATTAAAAACTGGAGTGTCTCAGTGTTAAAAGCAGGAGGAAGCAACTATGTTAGGTTGGTGCAGCAGTGTGGAACTTCGGCAAGGCCCACAGAAAAAACAGAAATCTATAAAAGAGCTTTGTGCCTGTGGTCCAAGAGATTTATTCTGAGCTATTGCCTCGTTTCACAGATTTTAATTCTTTTTGCCAGCAGAACTAATTACCTGAAAGTACCCTGTCAGCACGTTCTCCATAGCGCTGCACAACTTGGTGGTCAGAGTTGGGTTCCTCATGATATTTGCTTTTCTTCCCATTTCTCTTCAGGAGCCTAACTCATTAACAAGGGCCAAGCCAGCCTAACATGTCTGCAGAATCAATTGCCACAAAAAGCACAGGAGTGATAGTCACTCCAAATTTCAGTTAGTACGACATGTCAAGCATTCCTACGAGGCTGGAATCAAGACACTTAAATATCACACTACTTATTAGATCAGTAGATCTAGTTTAGTAACCTGGTGAAAGAAAAACAAAAAGACAGAATCTGCGTATGGGGCCCTACGTGAAAAGACTGTTTAGAAGGAAAAAATCCTGCAACCATATGTGGTAAAGAGAATTTTCTCTCATCACCACAAGCAGCAGAAGGATCCATGGGTCTGTGTGTGTTTGAAAATTATGGATAAGCTTTGGACACCATTGCTGTCAAACTTAATTGCAAACGAGAAGTTGCAACTTCATTACATAACGAAACAAGAAAGTAATTTGCTGTTCCCAGTCAAAATCTCGGTGAATGTGAAATATTGCGGCATCTGCACCTTTTGGGGGTATATCAGTAACCTAAATAGGGACTAATTTAGAAGTCATCACTTAGCCTTAATGCTTTTGATTAAAAAGCAGGGCTGATTATTAGCAACACAGAGCCCTTCGTACTCTAAGATCTTCCATTATGTATTTTAAGTAAAACCTTTGTTTTCCTCTGCTGTCAGTTTGCTGTCATCAGAATTACAGTTCAATGCGTTTTGCAATAGAAAAAAGGCTGGGTATTTCCTACTTAAACTATCTAATAGAAAGGTGATTTAAATCACTGAAAAGCTGAGGAGTTTATACCAATTTAATTGTAACAACTTCAGTTGAACATAACAACCCAAATTCCTTGCTCTGGAGTTACATCAAGGATGAACTGCGTCATAGGCAGCTTGCTTCTTAGAAGGATAGCCGATGAAAAGAGCAGGTGCAATTTAAAAGGGGGTTTAAATTATATCCTATAACACACCACTTACATTACCTATATTATGCTCACTTAGATGACTAAGTCTATTCTCTGATTACACTGGAGATGATTATGGCTGAGTATAATCTACCTAAGAATTATTAGACTGTCTACAGAATGATTACATACTGGCGACGCAGAAATCTTTGATGCTTCCTTTCTGTGTAAGCTGTCAGGAACTGTGTAAGAGCAGCAAGAACGAGTGGTTAGAGCACGGTCCTGGGATTCAAGAGAGCCTGGGGTGTATGTTGTTCTGCCATAAGCTTGTAACCTCATTAAATTACCTCATATGTGAAATGGGGAGAGCATTTACTCACAGCTGCATCTTTGAAATCTTTGAATGGAGATTGCTGCGTAAACAGAAAACAAAAAATTATAATCATTCAGACAAAGCCACAATGCTTATCTATTGATTATTTGCTCTCTGGTAACATAACGGCAGAATTTATGGATATTAGAAAATGGGGGGGTTTTCTCCTGTAAAAGATGAGTTTCCAATGGGATGCAACATCAAAAAAGGAGAATGGGTAGGACACATCTTTATAAAAGAGAATTTCAAAGAACCTTTGTTCCATATTTTATCTGTGAAAGGAAGAGACCAAAACGCAAACACAGCAACGTATACCTTGAGTTACAGTTTATTTTTGTTCTTCTTTAAACACTTCCTTAGTTGGAGATCAAAGCCTATTCAACAGAACTAGTACCAAAAATCCTCAAGACACTGCAGCACTAATCTTTCATTCATCATTTCCAAAATACTTTCCTCTGCAAGTTCAAGACAGCAGTCGTGCAGGCATACACCTGATGGAACTAGTTTTGTCAGCAAACAGTGTTTAGAAGGCGAGACGTTGGCTTAAAGCAGATGGTAAAAAAGACCATCTGAGTGGTGAAATTATTTTTAAAAATGTACTATGGTAGATTTTGGTGAAAGGGTAGTGCAGCCAAGAAAGCCCTTTGGTTGGTACTCATTTTTGTTACTTCGAGCCACCATCTTACTTTTGTTCTCTCTGGTGGAGCGCTGATTTGGAGTACCTAAAAATCAGATGAACTGGGGTTGTACAGAACAAACATACCTGGTTGCTCCTAGTGAGAGTTCTAAGCCTGTGCCTCTAAAGGCATCCCACTAAACTTAAACAGTTTCTCTTACAGTGAATTACAGGAACACAAAACTTCTCACGTACAGAAGAGTTGGTAACACTGAAAAACCCTGTGAGCCTCTAAGATAATTGTAACACCATAGGCCAGCATATTCAACTGATGTTGTAAAACAAATCTAAAGAGCAAAAAGTATCAATGGTACTTGGGTGTTTTGGGTTTTTTTATATAGTCAGGAGATTGCAGCAGAGAGTTGGGAGTACTTCTCCCAGACTATAGGTGGCTTCACCCGTAACAAAGAAAGAGGGTGGTAGGTGCAATATTCTGATGCGAAGTAAAGATGTCACCTGCTGGGCTCAGTGAATGTTCAAAAGGAAAAATAGGAGCAATACTGTCTGCAGCCCCCTTATCCAATTATACCGTCGAAGATTAATCTGTGTAAATGGCTGCAGCTGTACATCAGATGTCATTGTAGCCACAATGGCAGGCTTAGATGCTGAGCTCTTACTCACGCACCACAGAAGATGATTCATTTCTGCATTGCACAAGTGACGTAACAGAGCACAACTGCTTAGCCAGTATCACGGGGACAGAAGACAGCATGCTGCAGTTACCCTCCCTGACTACAAACCTGTCAGGCACAGCACCAAACCACACTACTGAACTGCTCCATTGCACGTTCAAAAAGGCTGCCTCCTTCTGGAGTAACAGTTGGATTTATCAAAGCAGCCTCAGTCTGTGGCTTTGTTTTCACAAATTTTGTAATTTTCCTTGGTTTAGCTTACAATAACTTGTGACAGCATACTTACTTTTGTAACTGTAAAAGGTATCACAAGACACATTTATTGTTACTGGCTTATAAAGTCCATGAGCCTGGAGCTTTTTAAGTGTGTTACAACAGCACCTGTAACAATGAGGCTAAAACACTTGACAATAGCTTAAGACTCATAATAATAAATAGTCAAGGCGGGTGGAAGAAGGAAATATTGCATCCTGAGAAGATAAGCCAGTAATGACAACAAAGAAGCAGAAAATACAGAGACAATAGCATTACCTTCTTATGCAATGATGCTGTTTAAGCTTCATGTATGCTTCAATTGTTATGGTGCTGCCTGTACAGAAATGCTTGCAGCAGGCCGATGAAGTAGAAAAAGCATCTCACTTTCCTCTGCAAGAAATACGCTATAGTAACTCTGTGTTATGTAGTTACTCTTATTAAAATTATATTAAAATGCAAGCATGTGGTTTTTCCCAGCGTTATTCATAAAATTGCAACAGCTTGAACATAAATCACTAAGATAGAAAAACAGTTCTGGTGTTATGCAGGTCATACAGGAGTTCGTTAAAGTGACTGCGTACCTGAAGCAGCTTTATGTTGTATTTTAGTCTTTCACGTCTGAATAAGCCACGTGTAAATTGCTGCAAATTAAATCACAGCACTTAGAGAAAAGAAGGGACAGTAATACAGGGGACAGAAAGTGCCACTACGCGATTTACCAGCCATCTGGTGCAGTGCAAATAGCACTCTTGCAGGGGAGGTACAGTCTTCTGATTAGTTACCACAGCAACAGGTCTGCTGAGGACACTTAAAAAGTTCTGCATGTGTCAGCAACCTTTTTTCTCCTCCCATACACAGCAGACACTGCTGGGGGGGTGAGCAGCGAGGGGCATGTTCTTCCTAGGCTGTGGATGTTTTTTGCTGTTTTCCATTATTCCGCTTTTCAGGAGACTTAAAACTTGGGCAGTCATCTTTTTTTTTTTTTTTTAAATATGACCTTAAGCAGCCCCAACTCCAAAAAACCCTCTCAATGATTAAGTCACTTTCCTTATTCGTGGAAGTGGCAGACAGCTGCAGGTGGGAAGGGATCTCTGATAACAGAAATACTTTAAAAAAAAAATAAAACAGGTAAGTCCTTTCGGCTCCTGTACTTCCAAAAGGATGGGAAAAAAAACATTTTTAAAAATATCTGCAACTCATTTTTAGTCCTCTGATTCTCCACCATCCCACCAGGAGGAGCAAAGGGGGAAGTGAGCAAGCGGCTGTGTGGTGCTTAGTTGCAGGCTGGGATTAAACCGCATCACTCTTTCTCATAAAAGAGCCCATATTTACATAAATGGCCTGGAAAATACTAGTTAATAGGAGACTGGAAAAACAACAAAGCTCAAACTCCCAAACTGTATTGTACATTCCATGCTGGTTGTGTGTTATTCCTTGTGTACATATTTTAATAAAGAAACATCAACAATAAATTCCCGAGGAGTTTTTAAACTCTTGGTGGATATCAACCAAGAAGAACTGGGGGGTGCAGGGAGCAGTTCCCCTGCCCGTTTTTTTTGTTCATCTTGGAGAAGTGTGAGGGGTGACCTCATTGCAGTCTACAACTTGCTCACAAGGAGCAGCGGGGCAAGGATGTGCTGGTCTTCTCTCTGGTGACCAGCAATAGGACACGAGGAAACAGAATGAAGATGAATCAAGGGAAGTTCAGACTGGACATTAGGAAAAGGTTCTTCACTGAGATTGTGGTCGGTCACTGGAACAGGATCCTCAGGGAAGTGGCCACAGCCCAAAGCCTGTCAGAGTTCAACGAGCATCTGGACAACACTCTTTAGTCATACGGGCTTGTTTTAGGTAGCCGTGCGACGACCAGGGCTTTGGACTCCATGATCCGTATGGATCTCTTCCAACTCAAGGTATTCTACGATTCTGTTTTCTCTGCTGTTTCCCTGCAGTGCAAGGCCCCCCGCTGTTTTCTCCAAGCCTGCCCCTGGAGAACCTGCCCACACCAGACAACTGAGTGACAGCACAAGCCTGGCTGGTGCCACTCCAACCTGTGCAGAGACAGTGTCACATCCCTCTGCTGCCCTCCCGCATTTGCCTGCTCAGGAAGCAAGGTGTGAAGGTTCAAAGCCAGCAAAGGTCTGGCAGAGCATATTAATTGGTGTCCTAGCGCCCACCTCACCAGAGCCTGCCTTCACACAGCCCCACCACTGGGTGAATGGCTGGTTGTGGCTGTGAAAGGGTGCCACGGTGAGCTGGACTTGGCTCAGGTTTGCGTGATCTGATACCACACGGGTGTCATGTACAAAATGGCAGGATGTGGTACCAAATGAATAGAAGTGTTGGCCATTTCTGCTCCATACGTGCTCCCTCTGTAGTTTGTGCTCGTTTGTCAGCTGCGAGATGAGCACCACATGTCTGGGAGCTTTGCTTCAGACTGAGGTTTGCAGAGGCAGAGCGCTGAATTATTTTAGGAGTGCAAGTCTACATCGCGATGTCCATGTGACTGTGTTATGCCCAGGTTTTAACACAACTAATCATAGTGACGATAGCAATGAGGACATGACAGCACATAAGGTCTGAAATAGTGGACCCAAATGCAAATTCTTACCTTCTGTTCAAAGGAATGAACATCACTAGTCTTACCTCTTTCAAGTAGTGGTCAGCGTTGCTAAGAGTAAAATCCAGGAAGACATAATTTTCTTTAAGCTACGATCAGTACGTTAGCTATAGCCATATAGATTCCATACCCAGAGATGGACACAGGGTCACTAAGAACATTTTGCTTTGTATTTATGGAATGAAAACCTGTTCTCTAAAGACATACCCCAGCAGATTAGAGACCAGAGCTAAGCTGTGCTATTTCTCTCAAAGACAGCAGGCCAAGCACGCAAAAGAAATAGGTATTAGCTAGTTCACTATCCAGAGAAAGAGGCAGAAGAGGAAACATCAGCTGCTTTAAAGAAATTTCAAAGGCAATAAAATGTAAGAGGACAGGATTGATTTAATGCTTTCAGTCTGACTCCCAGATGAGGAATCAATTATCCTGCGTCATTTAATCTCCTTAAGCAGGTCATGACACAAACTAGAAATTAGAAGCATTGTATCTAATATGCAGAGCAGCTCCTAATGGTAGTTAGCATCAGCCTCATGTTTTTCCCCTAAAAAAAAAAAAATAAATATCTTAGTGGGGTTTGGGGAGCTCTGAAGAGTTGACTCCACTAAATTTCTGCAGTCAGATCCCAGTATTTTAAAAGTAGCTTGCATCTTGTTTACCTAACAGAAATGTGGAGCAGTTAGAAGTAGAAAAAAAGAAATACTATCCCCATGGACACAATCCAGCCCTCCATCAGGAACACGGCCTTCAAAAACCCTGAACAAAATTACTTACCTGACATATTTCAAACTATCCTCTATCTTCATGGCAAATTTCTCAGCTAAATCAAGCTCCTGCTTTTTTTACATCACTCAAGAGAACAGAAGTTCTACGCATCTCCTAACCAGGTGCAACCCCTAGCAAAATCAGCCTGCTTTTGGAACAGAACCTCCTAGAAGGAAGAAATGTGATGCAGGAGGAGGCTCCATCTGAATACCCTCCAGGCTGGGAAAGCTGATAACAAAGGTCCTTGTCCCTGTAACAGATTCTTGTGTGAAACTGTTGACATAATCAAGCACAAGCATGAAAACAGAAGCAGGATAGCTAAAGAAAGATCCTTATTTTCTCAGTTGTTTTTCCTACGTAGCAGGAGAAAACTAGGACACAGAACGTAAGCATTACGATTAACTTTCAAGAGAAGCTAAAATTATCCAGGATTATACAAATATAAGCAGGGCTTTTTTTGTTTTATTTCCTGTTACCAAAACCAATTCAGTGTCGGAGATACATGAAGGGGTTTGGGGTGGTGGGTTTTGGGTTGTTTTTNTTTTTATGTGAGGGGGGGGGGGGGGATTCTTGCAAAAGCTGTATAATGTGGCTGATGTATTTTTAAGAAGCAGTCAAACGTAACATACCTATTCTGAATATTCTTTAATGGACCTTGAAAGTGTGAATTTAAACTTTGACTAGAAGTCACTGCTTCAGCCAGTTTCTATATGGATTTTTACTCTTACAGCAAAGTCAGATCAAGACCCAGCTTTACAATTTGCAGTACCTACGTCAGTGGCTGCCAATGTTCTTTCTGCCAACTAAGCAGATGCCAAAGGATCTGGGAAACAAAATCTATCGCATTTCTCACATTGTTCTGCGTACTTCCACTCTCTCTCATCACATTTCCCCTAGCTTTGCACCTTTTCCCAGAATGCCCCAAAGCAGCGAGCTCTGCCATCCTGCTGATACTCACCTGCCCTCTGAAACTTGGATTTCTGGGTCAAGAGGTACAGCAGAAACAACAGGGGTGTGAGCAGCATGTACGGCAAAGCCAATTGCAATTTAAAGGCTGACCTGCACCACCTATTTTTACACTAAAGTACTCAGGAAAAACTCTGTGGATCATTTTCGTTCTAAATGTCACTAAGAAAAAAGCATGGTAGCAGTTTGTTCGATATGTACTTAACACTGCAGTTTTATGACTCCATCACATATAGTACTCACCAAAACATCTCTATACTGGGGATGCTGCTGGCAGCACAAGGACATAAGGTACTGAAAAGCAAAGATTTAAGACCCGATAAAGTGATTCCCTCATTTTCAACAGTTTCCCTTGTCAGTTGATGGCAAAGAATACTTTAAAAAACATTTCAGACTACAAGCACCGTTCCTGAAGCTTTGCCAAAAGCTTTCTTGTGTCACTGCATCGCATATCAAGAATTTTCAAATAAAATGAGCTCTGAAGGCTGCTTCTGTACCTACAGAAGACAGCAACTCCCACTGTAATTGCTGGGTAGTGGCTCTGAATGACAAGCTGCCATTCTAAAAACCATCAGTGCATATTTTCCTATATAACCACAAAACAAGAAGAAACGTGCGAAGAAGGCTATAAGCTGCAGGAGGAACGATCCAGTATGTGCTCCCAACGCTGTTTTGAGCTCTCTCCACTTTTTCAAGTGTTGCATTTTATAGACAAGCAGCAAAGATTTGTTTCTTCAGGGGAAACACACCTTGCGCTTCACATGTAAGCCAGGTAAAACGTTGCTGGGCGCCAATATTCCATCTCCCCTTGGAGGCCAGGCAGCTGCCAGCCTCTGCTCTCCTGCAGGGAGCCAGCTGGCTCCTGCTAGCACTGCAGCAGCATGCCCTGTGGATTAACAAGCAGATGCAATTGAGGTTAAGACAGGCAGTACTATTTCTACCTAAGAAAACCCTTCATCTTCGCAGGACTGTAACGATATCAAACGGTAATAAAGTTGAAGCGACTTCTCAAATCTGCTGCTGATTCTGCACTTTTGAAAGGTTATTTTTTTCAGTTCGATTTCAGAAATTTAACACAGCTACCAAGAAAAGCACTAAGAACAAAAACCATCCACTCCTCTGGCATAAACCCACACGCACCACCAAATAAAGCATCTTGGTCCTGCAGCTTTAACGCTGTGCTGGCATTAACAAATTGACTACATGTTGTACTGAAAGTTGTTTTTATGAAATGCTTTAAAAACCCAGGTAGAAAATAATGCGTATGTACATTTCACAGCATTCACGGACTCCGAACTCCTATTTGATACAAAGGAAACAGCTGGCCCTTGCTGAAGGCATAAACTGTCACGCCATTATTTAAGCTTACCTCTTTATATTTGGTCAGTAATCTGGACCAAGTTTTATCTCATGCGTTTATCCTCATTCCCCAGCCATATTTTCGGGGAGCATGCTAAACACTGCAAACAATCACCCCAAACCCTGTCAGACCCAAAGCAAGCCTCTCAGTTCTGCCCATCTCAGCAGCACGCACACACAGTATTTCCTCTTTGGTTGGTTGAGTACCTGCCAGTTCCCACATCCTGGACCAGTTTGCCTTAAGGGTCAACTTCACACCCTATTAGCCCTCCTCAGCCTAGGCTGTGCTAATTGCCTAGGCTTCCTATGTAGGCAATGGGGAAAGACAGGAAACTATTTGATAAGGCATCTATCCCAATACAACACAAACAATATAAACACGATGACTGCCCCCAAGTGCCTAGTCCTCTGATGACTGTAGGGGGAAATCAAGACACACGGGACAGAACATGCAAGCAGCCTTGGGAGAGCTGAAGTTGGGCAAGCTTAATTTTCATAAGCAATAAGAGGGGGGGAAAAAAAAAAAATCAACATGCAAAATCATGACCACTAAGAAGAGCTAAATATGTAATGATTATCCATTGTTTCTTCACAATACAAGACTCGAGAGGCAACAAGCCAAAAAACAAAGGGAAGTATTTTTCTCACTACTCTGCAGTGAAACTCACTGCCATAGAACATTATGGAAGCAAAACTATAAATGGGTTCAAAAAAACCAGATAGCATCATTGGAGAAAAAGACCTAAAGATTACTGAAAACAAAGTATGTGGCCAGAATTCCGTATCACGTAGGCCATGAGCCACAAAATGCCACTTGCTGAAGGAAAAAAAAAAAAAACAAACCCACAACAAAAAACCACCCCACCACTGCATACCTTCACTTATATTTATTTTTCCCCCACAGTCACTATTGACAGTAATCTGTAATGCCCGTGGGTAGCTGAACTCTGTTTAATAAAGTAGTCTTCTAATACTTACTTGCAACACTAGGTGGCAGGGAACACATCTAGCTCATCTACAGCATTGAGAACCTTGAATGTAGAGTCTCACTTGGCAATAGTTAAGGATTAGTGCAATGCAGCAATCTGTTTCAAAAAACTGGATTTGCTTTGTTTCGAGCAACATTTGAGATCCGTGTGTTAGCGGTGCCAGAATACAGGCTAAATCCTTCCCCAAAATACCTTGCCCTCTCATTTAAGAAACCATGGACAACTGCAAAGTGTTTGTCTCCAGAAACAGTTCAAACAAAATGGAGCCAACATCCTCACGGTCTCCACCTCTGTAAAGACACACCACTGTAACGTTACCTCATGCCTCTATTTTTCTAAAAAGTCACTTTATTTAAAATGCATATCACTTGTGTGCTACTTGTGAAAATACTGCAAAGGGGCAATGATGAAACGGATTCTGCAACTTGGCAGTTGCAAAGCAGGCAAGCTAGTGCAAATTGTTCTTCAGGCTGTACTGATTCTCCCCTTCTTCTGCAAAAGGGGAAAAACATCAGACTTGTAACATTTTGCTCAAGATCTCTCTCAAAACTCCAGAGAAGGGTGTGATCTTTCTTCATGGAGGCTAGCTCTGAGCTTCAAAACAAGTGTGTGTCTACGTAAAGGACACCACCTCTCCACTGCAGCATAACTTGCTATTTTCCAAGTTACAGACATCTCCTAGAATACTGCTGAGATTCAAAGTGAAAGTCTGACATTTAACTCCTACTTTGTTCACATACTTTAAAGAAAAATGCAGACAATTATTGGCACAGTTGGCAACACTCTCCCTTTAGAAGAGCAAAATCAGCACAGGATAGTCACTCTTCTCATTCAGCTTTGTATCAGTTTCTCAGCTGCATAAAGAGATGCTGATAGCATCTAGCACTTTTTTTTTTTTAAATTTGCACCAAAAAACCCACTAAGGTGAGCACACTGCTTTTTAAGCAGTAACACACAAGAAGGAAGGTTGAGTAATTAAGCCACAGACTAGAAGTTATACATAAAGAGTCATTGAAAGTGATCTTAACACACAAACAAGTCACAGAAAGGCACTGAACTGGATTTTGATTTTCACATTGTTTGATAACTGGAAAGTTTGTTTCATTTCTGAAAAATAAGTTAATACAAAATTTAAAAAACACTGATGTACAAGTCTTTGCAGCACAAAAGGAGGTGCATTTTCATACTTTAGTTTAAAACATTTGTACATAACAGAAATTCTCTTTTATATAAACAAAGAGTGTTTCTTTGCCAACAGCAGCTGTCAACTCCAAAACACAGAATTAAGATGACAAGAGAACCAGACAGTCTAAGTCACTGCCATTTGTGTCAAAAAAATTATGCCACCCTTTTCTACAGCTCATCGTGCTTGTACGTAAATTCCCTTGCAGATATAAACCCATCACTGTCTTCATCTTCTTTATCAAATATATCTTCAACCAAAGCATCGTGCTGGGTGTCATTTACCACTGCTCCATGCTTTTCAAATTCTTTCTTCAAGTAAATTTTCACCTATTAGACAAAAAAATCTGAGAGTTAATGTTTTTAGGCCTGTGAAAGAATTGATTGCTGTAGCGTAAGAGAGGACCATTGTTTTCAGCATGTTAGTATTAGACAATAGATAACCTTCCTTCCTATGCCACTACCAGAATACTACTTGTCTGACTGATTCTGCAGCTCCGTTCAGTGAGGAAAAGCAGGAAAATCTCTTTAATAATACAAGAGACAGTAAATCCAGCAAATCAGTTGCCATATCTTTATGGCATCTGACTGAAAAATGAGCCAGAGAAAACTGTCATCTGATAAAGTAAAGTATAAATAGCTAGGCAGAAGTTATTAGCTACCAATTGGTCAGATACCCAAACAGTTTTTTCACATGCTAGCACTTTGACAAACCAGTAGATATAAACAGGCACCTCACATATAGAGAGAAATCTGTCCACAATCTCAGCTTTTGCTGCTCTAATGGGAACTACATTAATAAAGATTTCTTTCTAGACAGCTCCAAGTTTTGAAGGACAAGGATTTGAAGGACAAGGATTTAAGGTAGCTTTTATACAGACTAGTGGAACACTTATTTAAAACTAATCCAGTTACTAATGCTGAGCAGTGTTTTGAACAACAAATTATTTTTACTGAGTTTAACTACTGATATCCCAAGTGTTCTAAATTGCAAAGCCTTATACAAGAGTATCAATACCAACATACCCATACCCACCTGTAAAACAGATACCACTTGTGTAACAAGAACTGTAACAGTGGACTGTTAGCAGCAAGATAGACGGGCCATGTTTCAGGTCTGTTTTATTCATTTGACATTCTGGTATTTGTTAGGGTCATTGCTTACATTTCTAATACACAGACATCGAACCCACTGACACTGTCTGACGCACAGTGCAAAAGATCTGTCTTTTGGGTCTACCAAACTGTACCAGACCCAAATCAAAACAAATTCAGTGGTTTATCCTAACTTCTCATGGATGACTTTTTCCACATCAGAAAAGCAGAAGACTGAAAAAAAAGAGGCAAACAGAAGGTGAATAAAGCTGAATATATGTCCTTCAGACAATGAATGCTATGAAACATGACTGTCCTACAATAGAAGAATTTCTAATCCCAGTTTATTCGTAAATCAGCAACTAAAAGCAGCTGATTTCCAAAAAGCCCCAAAGTCTGGTTATATTTCTAAGATGTTTTACTTCATCCAAGTCTCCCATAAGCATGGGGCATACATGGGTCACACGGCTTACTGAGGCCGCTTTTGAACCCCTAGTCCAGCAGTTCCACTGGGATCCAAGACTCAGTGTGGCACAACAGAGATATACACCCTTGGCTTAGTTTTACTGAAAAAAACCCAACTTTGTTAAAGTGTGAGAAAGTATGTGAGCTGAAGCCATCCATGCAAGAAAGGCAAAGCACAGACAGGAGTTTAATTGCTAAACCAGAAATTGTAGTTCAAGAACATTCAGCAGGCAAGATACCAACATGAAAAGACATAAAACTCCAAAGGCAAAAAAAGCAGAGAACTGGAAGGCAGCAACACTGAAAGTCATCTCCATGAAAGAACAGAGACTCACCCTTCCTCACATGACTAGTAATAGTGTGTATTCTGCTTCTAGAGTAGCTCCTGTGCACAGTGGTAGCTAATATCTAACGTGTTTAGATACTTCCCTAAGAGGATCAAGTTAAGCTTATCTTTCACTTTCCACTATCCCGTCCTGTTAGGTTTGCTCACAAGAATAGTAACCCGCTCACCTCTTGTTTGGACAGCTTCCAGTCATCATTAAGATCCATCTCTTGGAATGATTCATGAGACCTTGGTCCATTCCTAATTTCTAGAAGGTCAATGTTGAAAATCAGCGTGCTCTCAGGTGGAATTTTTCCTGTCCAAAATGGTAAAAATGGAGAAGAGTTAAACGGAGCTACACATTGAGTGCCATACAAAAGCTGTATGTGTCAGCGCAATGTTCCAGTAATCCTATTACTTTCAAAGCATCCTGCAATTGGAACTAACAAGGGAAGTACCGGTAAAAGTGACAACTGTTTCAGACTGTAGCCTGGATCCTGAGCAGCCCTTACAGCACGTATGCAACTTCAGATACAACTGGTTTTGTTGGATACTAGTAGGCGTTGATGTGAGCTCATATTCAGCACCACCATCACAGGTTTATCAGACATTGTTCTTGAATCTTTTTTTCGTGGCGAGAGCCAGGTAACGTGGAAAACAGTGATGGAGACTGTACAGCCAGCCAGACGACCACCACTGCAACATACAGCCAAGAGTGATGGAGTAGGTAGCAAGAAGAGTTCAGTCCTCCTGATACACCATAACCCTGCCAGTCTCCAAATTCCTCTCCACTGCCAACTGACACCTTGTACCTGCTCTTCTGACACTGGAAAAACTCATCTTGCAGAGAAAGGCAGAAGGGCAGCAACGCTGTCAGGATCCCATAGCTGCCGCTGGACTGCCACACAAAGCGCTGAGCTACTTCCAAACACACAGTAGAAACTAAGTACATAAACCTGCTTAAAAGCCATGTGTTGGCATCATCCCATTTTTGATGCACGTTAACAGACTGATAATGTCCTAATAGTGCCAGAGACCACGCTCCCATGCCACTGCCCCTCAAGGACTTCAGTTTATCAGGCACTGGCTTTTACAGTGATGTGGTATGACCTTTTAGCACACCACTTTGCTCCTTATATAGAGAAAGGCTGAAGAGGACCAAATATATTTCTATATCAGATGACAGCACACGCCCTCCCCCTCCCCCCCCAATTTATTCCTGTGCCTTGAAAAGATAGGGGAAAAACTAACCCACTTCTACTCTTTTGGAACTGTGGTGTTAAATACACACTGAGCTGCCACAACAGACAGGTTTATAGATTTCTGGCATGAAGAAATGTGCAGAAACTTCTGGAAATATAGGGCACAGTGCCATGCTTAGAGTTCAGAGCACAGGTAATTTTTCTGAGTGTTACAGAAAAAGGCATCTGACTCATTCACTTAGCAAGGTAGGAGGCTAGTGAAATTATGTGCATTCTGAGGAAAGCATGAAGAAAATGGAATAATTCTGTCTTCAGTGGCATCATTTGAAAATAGCAACTAATTATTTTCAAATACTTCAAAGTTTTCCTAAAGCAAGGCGTTTCCTACAGGAGTTTGCAGTGTTTACTTGTTCAACTTTCTTGCACTAAACACAGAGGTGAGGCTTGCAAGTCTTTGAAGAACAACTGTAGTGCTTTACATATCAATCGAACCAATTAGGCCTGTGATGACTGCGTGAGCACTACAGCATTCAGTAGCTTTTTGGGGGAAAAAAAATTACCGTTGTGCCCTGCATACAGTCAACTAACTGAACACCACAAGTTTCCTGTTCTCTACTAGAAACATGATTACTTCTAATACTATCTCTTGAGCCACAAGCTAAGGCTTCCAGGAAAATATGTTTTAAAAGGATACTTTCAAGAAAGGAGGGTACGGAGTTTGCTGTATGGTGTACTACTTTGAACGGAGTAATATGAACTACTACTTAGCCTTTGTTCAGCCCTACTTGCCAGAAGATACAGACATGCAAACACTCCTCATTCCTAAAACAGTCTCCGATTAATGGGAGGACAGCAGCAGGAAGAATTGTAAGTTCCAAGACATTTACCCTTTCTGCTTTGAGTCTTGCATTACCTTAGGTCACTTGTGATAACTGCTGCCATGACAAAATATTCCTATTAATTACTCAAAAAAGTTAAGTAAAACAAACCCCATAAAGCACAAAAAGTAGCCTTCCTGCATGATTCCAACTGTCACGCATTTAACTGCAAATTCCCAAACTGGCCCTCCCATTAAAATCAGGATCTGGAAATGTTTGAAAGGAAAAAAACCCCTAACACCCTCAGTAGTAGACAGGTCAAGAAAACACTACAAACAATGATTTTTATCTGTCTGTACACCATCCAATACATTTTCAGTAGATGCTACCATGGCTGCCCATATACCTGCATATCTTACTGTGGATAAGAGGAAAAATACCTAAAAGAGAGAAAGAATTAAATGTCCCTCTATGGAGAAATAAACAGCGACTTTTCACTGTATCAGCTAAAAAACTGGTTGGGCAGCAGGACAGAGCGTTTCTTAGGGTTCTAAAAGAAACCTGCAGGTAAGAACGAGGCTTGCACATGCACATTCATGAAGTATTACCGCAAACACAGATGCAACAGCCAAAAAGCCAACTGTTACCTAAGCAACCACATCCAGCTTAACTATAAAAAGAAGAGGAGGGTGGAAAGCAAGGCGAGGTGGGAAAGGCAGCGCACTGTTGAACACAGCACTAACAGAGAAGACACTCAGGACATACAGCACAGCAGCTACCATCAGTTCCTGGGGTTTTTTTTCTTTCATTGACCATGTAATCACTTAATGGTTCTTTCTGCAGAAAACAAATCTGTGAGAAAGAACATCTGACTCCATCAATTTTCCTTATTTAATGGAATCAGCCTGGAAAGCTTGCAAGCTTGCTAACCTCTTAGGCTGAGAATAAAAGAAAAATACAGAGATTAAAAACGATTAAAGTAAGGGAAGGACTTCAGATGTTTTACCTTTCCCTTCTTTTCCATAAGCAAGGGCTGGTGGAATAGTTAGCTTCCGCTTCTCTCCCACACACATGTCCTTCAAACCTTTGTCCCAGCCTTTGATAGCTTCCCTTATGCCAAGTGTAAACCACATAGGTTGACCATTGTTATGCTTGTGACTGGAAAAGAACGGAATAAAACAGTCTTCAGACAGCAAGTTCCACAAAAGGCACGAGGAGCAGATGGAATATGCTCACAGCATAGATATAGAATTAAAGACACACCACCATTTGGCACCTTTGCGTTTCTTAAATGAAAGACCTAGGCTTTTAAAGTCTTTAAAGCTTATGCCTTGCATGACAAGGTTCCTTAATAAGTGGAAAGAAATAAAAATATCTACATGGTGTGTTTGTGACAACACTGAGCAACCTGGATCTCTACGTTCACTTTCCTGATCACCTTTTTCCACTTCGACACAGATCAGACTAGAAGGACATTTCTAGTTAAAAATCTACATTCAAGGCCATGCATATTCTTTGGTAAATTGCAAATCAAAAACCAGTTTGGTTGTGATTACAATATACCTTTATAACGTACTTAGAAGAATCAGACACATCTCTTCCAAAAAAAGCTATTAGGAAAAAAATAGCTACACAACAGATAGTCTAGAAAAAACAGAAAACAAAATGCATGCAAAACATTCAATTTAAAATAGGCAGATAAGCCCCTTTCACAACTTAAATCAGGTGGTACCCCAGGGCTACTTTCTCTCTAGGGACAGACACGGGAATTTTAAAAGGTCGATTTCCTAGTCATGCAGGAAGGATGCTTAACAAGAAAACAGAGCACTTACAGAAGTTAGTGAGCAGCAAAAACTTAGTGTCACTACAACTCCTTTTAGAGAGGCAGGTTAACTACAAGAGAAAATTAGTGAGATTTTAGTTTAAATAGTTTGCAAGACCATAAACATGCAAAACATTTTCTTTTTAAAATATGTTCCACAAAAGTAGACTTCAGACATAGCCTACAGATACTTGAGCATTTTGCTGTCTCCCACTATTAACAGTTCGTTGACGTTTGACAGGAAAGGCAACATTAGCAAGTCGTTGCTGGCTTTTAGCAGACTCCCTCCAATTTCTGGCTTTTCCTCCTACTTGCATTGCTGCGGCTCTAGTATGTTGATTTGTCTGGTCGGGGGCAGGTGAAGAATATGCCGTTTCAGTAATGAAAAGCTGTCATTGTGCTGCCAGTAGTAGATATATACACACACACACATATATATATATTTTAATTACAGGCAGGCTTCTCCCCTAGAGGTTTGCTTTAAAAACCAGACAGAAATCCGTGCATAGCAGACTTCTTAAGCCACTGAGATCATATACCAAAACCTGTGTCTACATTGTGGAATAGGATGCCTAACATCCCCATCTTTTAACAAATGCCACATGGCTCTACTTTCTACAGACTAACCGGAAAACAAAAGCTAAATAAGGCTTATTTTATAGCCTCGATCTGACAGAGGGAAAGGAGAGAAGCTTTACTGTTGGTGTTCACCTTAAACAGCACGGTGAGTCAGTGCTTCCTAAACTGGCAGAGTGTAAAGGCAAACCAAACTTCCTGAAAAATAGGTGGCTGTAGAAAAGGCACCACTAACAAGTTTGTGCAGCGTTATTTAAGCTATTAAAATTCAGTAAGCAACTAAAATCTAAGGCATGCTATATGAATATGCATGCATTGCTTTTGTTTCCTCGCACGCAGGTAAATGCAACTCCGGGGCATTTTGGGAAGAATAATTGTAAAAATAAGAGAAAGCCAGCCGCCAGCAACAAAGCACTCCTCACGGAGCTATTTCGGAGGCGGGTTGCAGGCCACTGTGAGGGGAGAGCACTACCAGAAGAAGTCACCGACATTAAAACACGTATAAAGATATATATTTATTTATTTATGGATTTTTCCCCCCCGCGCAAGCTCACGCACCCGCCCGCTCGAAGACGAGCCGCCCGGGGCCAGCTACTTACGTGGAGTGAAACATGGAGCCATCCCGCTCCAGGTAGCCCTCGTAGTGGACCAGCATCATGTCCCCCCACTTGGTCCTCCTGTGGCAGAGGAACGGCTTCTGCAATACCTCCACCTTCACCTCAGCCGCGGGGATCAGCGCCGCAGCCGCCCAGCCCAGCGCCGCACCCAGCAGGGCGGCCCGCAGCGCCGCCGCCATCGCCGCCCCGCAGCCAGGGTCTCCCGCGTCCCCGCCAGTGGCCGCCTCACCGCCGCCGGGCCGCCATCCCGCACCCCTCACCTACAAGCCTCCCCGCGGCAGCGGCCCTGCCTGCCTGCCCAGCAGACGTGGCAACGGCTCTCACAGCTGGCAGCTCCCGGCTTCCCACCACCCCGGACCGGAGGCGCGCCCCCTGATTGGCTGGCCCCGGAGCCAGCCCAGAAGAAGCAGCCGTCCATTGGGACACGCCCCTGTCCGTCCCTCGGTTTATCCAATCGACAGCTCCGTGGAAGGGG
>VZSF01007973.1:733928-912907 GCA_013398295.1 Chionis minor | reverse complement strand
CAGGAAGCGAACGTTAGCGAGCGGGCGAGCCCCGCCGAGCGCTCACACAATAGAGCCGGCTCTTGCCGGCCGCCGATTGGGCGGCGCTCTCCCCGGAGGCGCATTGCGATTGGCTGCTGGACGGCCACCTGCTTTGGGCGTCCTGCGCCCGCCCCCTCCTCCATGCTCCTGTCGGTCACGTGGATTGCAATTCTCAGAACTGTTTGCGCTTCCGTAGCGCTGGAGCGCTGGGGAGGGCTCGTTCTCTGCGTGCGCGTTCTGCGCTAGGAGCGTGACGGCGGGGGGCAGGCGCGGCGGCGGCGGCGGCTGCGGCGGCAGGGGCCGGGCCGGGCCGGGCCGAGCAGGGNTGAGTTGCCGCCAGTTCTCAGCCTCCGCGCCGGGCGGGCTTCCCTAGAGGGACGGGTGCCGTCATCTTCCTTTGTGTGTGTGTGTATGTGTGTGTGTATATATATATATATTTCTACAACTATATATATATGTATTTGCTGAGTCTGGATCAGTGCTGACCCACCATACACCCTGGTTTTCCAGCTGCGCTGCCACATTGTCACCGTCCGGCGCAGAAGGAGCAGGCGGTGGCAGCAGGGTCTCACTCACTCGTGAGTGCCAGCACTCGTCTGGGGCGTCCCTTGCCCTCCCCGGGGCTGCGGGTTGGGGTTAGGGGTTATTTTGGGTCATGCTCCCACCGGATTTCCCCCTTCTCTACGTCCCTGTGAAACTTTTATTGCTTTTATTGAGTCGTTTTGGGAAGTTGGGGGAATCCCAGACCTGGAAGGAGAAGATCCAGTCGCACTTGGGGAATTTGGATGAAAATGCATTAGACAAAAAAAAAAATAAAAATGAAGGGACTGTCCTGCTGGCACTAGGTCCAGATTTTAATTTTTTGGGCGTTCCCATGCCATGGGATGCTTGACTTTTCGTTGCAGCCTGGAAGCAGCCATGCGTGGCCAGGGTTCCCTCAGCCGAGGTGAAAGGTGGTGGGGTCAGAAATGCCACGGAGGCAGCGAGGGTCCGGTGCCACCCGTGTTCTGTGGGGTGTCCACCGCCGGGTGCCTTGGAGTCGGGGGATGGCTTGTCATTTGGGATGCATGAGTGGGGTCTTGCCTGGTGCAAACCTCTCTGGGGTTTGTTGAAGCAGTTTGGAAACCTCGTGGTCAGAGAAAAATAACCACAACCTTGACATCGCCAGGTGCAAGTTTTGCTCGGTGGTGTGTGTCAGAGGGCTGCCTTCTTGCTTGAATTTTTTTTTCAGAGAGGCTGGAACAGCTGCATCTCTGGTTGGTCGGGCGAGCATAGGAAATCAAAATCAAACAAAGAGAAAGCTGAAGTGCAAGCAAGTGATGAATTTATGTGGCAGGGGGGTGGAGGGGAGTGGTGCATGAGGCTGGATTTATTGGTGTGCTGGAAGATCGCTGCGGCTTTTCCCCTTTAGGCAATAGGTGTTCTGAGAGGGGAATCAAAAACTGTCAGGTCTCAGTGAATAGGCATGGATTTATTTTATTATTATTTTTTAATTACTTGTGAATGCTCTTGAATTATGGAGTGTGTGGCAGTAGGGGCAACCACGCTTGGCTTTTCCATTGGGATTGCAGAACTCGGTCAGTGCTATTAATCCCTTCCCCCTAATAAAAACCTCCGTGGTTCAGTCGATCTAAAGTTTTATGTGTTTGTTTTTCTTTGCATTGCTTAGATGCTGGGGCATATTTGGAACCCTTGCGCTCGCTTTCATGCCGTGGGATTTGGGGACCGAGCGTCTGTGGGAGCCAGCGCGTGTGTAGGTGACTGAGTGGCGTTTGGCATTGCAGCATTTGTGCCTAAGTGTGCGTGTGGTAGGATCAGCGGGACTTGTCTTCTGTTTTGGTGTTCAGTAAGGTGAAGGCTAAGAATCAGAAATATTCCAGTTCCATCAAAATTAAATTTCTTTTGGCTAGCTACATTGATCTACAGTTTCAACCAAATGACCCTTTGTGAAGATGGATGGTGCTTTGCAAACCTCGGTCTAAGTGAATGCAGGCTGAAGGAATCTCTTTTCCTTGAATGCGTGAGATTTGCCCCAGCTGAACACTAGATGAATTTTTGTTCTCAGCAGAGAGAATAGTCTGTGATGGAGGATTGAAGCATCTTTCTGATTTCTTTGCTGAAACTTGACTCTGCTAGTAAGTGTGGTGGTCAAGGTCACTCTGTGCCTTTTCTTAGGTTGTAGAAGGCCTGTCTGGTGTGTGTTTGAGAACAGTAAATTTGCTGTTCTGCAAGCTAACTAGGCTTACTTGTGCTCTCTTTTGGCATAAAATGAAGACTTCCTGCCCTGAAGCCATTAAGTTATAAGTTTATGCAATGATGCAAAAAAAAAAAAAATACAGTGCTGGAATGTGGCGTTTATCATAGCAGTAGCATGGAGCTGGGGAGTGAGGGACAGAAAACCCTCCTTTTGGGAATTAAGGGAAGCAAAAGGATTCAACAGGTCATCCAGAACAGTATTTCTGTCAGTATCCAGCTTTTCCTCTTGCTCGTGGTTAACTACTCGGGTACTGCGTAGCGTAAATGATGTACACAAAAAGTCGGGGAGAACCTGTGTCATCTCTTGCGTGTTGGTGTGTACCTGTGTTACTAACACAACACTGATGTAAACATACACAGCAGGTACCTTACGCCCTTTCCTCCTCATAATGAGGGACACACCTTTGTTTCACATAGTCAGAGAGGAGATAAGACATTCAGTAAAGTACAAGCTTGAAACTGTTAGAAAAGGAGAACTGCTTTCCCTTCTTGCTGTGAGAGAGGAGCTGATGGAGTTTGTTGATAATTAACTGAGTCTTTTCTGGAAACGTTGGTTTTATGACGTCTTCTGTCATCGCCATCATGAGAGGTCAAGTCCACACCAACCAGTATCCCCCCGCCCTCAGGCAGGGAGTTAGATCTGTGATGCAAATTACGCAGTTATTGACAGCAAGAACATTTCAGAAGTAGGAAACAAGTTTGGCTTTCTGCAGGCAAAGGTCAGAAAGCACAGCGTGATTGCCAGCAACTGAAAGACAGATTAGCTTGCCTTACTGCTCAAACAAGTTATCTTGTTTTAGAATAAATGCACTTGTTTGCTTTATATAGATTACGATAATTAAATTAGTGTTACTTGCTTTCTGCTTGGAGGTAGGGTTTTTCCTGCGCTGACATTTTGGTTTCTACATGCAGGGGTTCCAGTGCTGCCTCTGAAATCTCTGAGTTTAGAGAACTGAGATTTTAGAGTTTTTCTCTCCCCTAATGCAGTGGCCACCAGATAGTGATTTCCCACAGTGATAGTTTTGCTTACATTCAAGGGAAATGCGGCAACATTGGATCAGAGATGCATGCACACAGGTCTATGAAAATCCACTTTACCCATAGGGAAACAGAGCGTGGAGTTGGGGAGTACCTTCCTTCAGCGGCGTGTGTGTAAAAAGCTCAGCACTTTCAGTTGATTTTTCTGCTGAAATTCAATTCTGTTCAGATCTTCAGCATAAGGCATGTCTTATCTGGGATCCCTGGCCACAGGCAGATTGCTGCTGACTATGTAAGAGGTGGTATGTATCAGCTCTTGGCTTAGGGATTAAAGGCAGCTTCGTCATTAGAAAGAAAAATGCTGACTGCCTCCACTGACTTGACCGGTATTCTCTGTACGCTCCATGAAATGGCTTTGATTGCTTTTCTTCACAAAGCTAAGCTTTTCCTGGTATTTAAATATTCACTTCCTTAATTGTGCTGAGTAACTCTAACCCTAACTAATTCATCCTCCTTGAGGCACAACACCCTCGTATCCATGCCATTAGTAGTGACACTGTATCATACTCCATACCATAGTTCACTCTCCCCACCTTCCTGTCTGTAATCATCCACTCTCTGATTGTTGTGTTCTGAATTCCTTTCAGTTTATCCCGAGATGCCAAGAGCCAACACCAAGCAGTAAATTTGAGCTTTCACATAAAACTACTCTTCTCTCTAAACTACTCTTCTCTCTAATGATTCAGAACTCCTTAACAAACTTGGGAGGAGAGCTCAAGAAAATGTAAAAGAGCATTAGTTTTTATAACTTGAATCTGGACACACATGGTAGTGCTTAGAGTGAGTGTTTTGAGAGTTTCAGGTAAGAAATCTGACCTTTTAGGATGGGAGACACGTATAATTCCAGTTGATATCAAGCTCTGAAAATAAAGTCCTCTGTTTCCAGAGAGGAAGCAGTTGAAAACTTCACATTTAGATAAACATTTTGTTCTAAAAAGCTTTTGTTTATCATTTTTTGCCTTCTTTTTGGCCTCTGGGTATAGTCCAAGTTCTGATTGCATAAAATGAGATGTCTGGGTTTTGTGGAGGCGGACCTAGACAGCTGAGGTTTCTCTTGCCTTCAAGGCAATGGGCTGCCCAGTATTGCTGACCGTAGCTGCTCTCAGTGACCAGGCATTGGTTTAGATGGATGGCCAAGTCTCACCCAGTCCTGGCTGCACTTCTCACCCAGGATGCTTCAGGGGCTAGTTACTTCATTCTCTTTGGATTTTGCATAATTACATCTGTGTGGTTTGACCCTCTTTCTCATCTCTCAGTTCCCTTCCCCCTCTTTTTCTTCACGCAGCAATCTTGCTTTTGCAGTGCCTTTTTCGAGTTGAGTAATGTGCTCGCAGCAGAAATGTTTGATGAGGCTGCAGGAATGGAAATCGGTGTCCCCTCTCTCCTCTGTAGGTGTCGGAGCAATGCTGCAGAGCCCACATGGTACAGCGTTCCCTGCCAGGTATGCTGCAGTACCGGTGCCTCTGCATTCAGTCCTTCTGCACTAAAATAAATAAGTGAGCTCAGGGAATGGCTGGGTAGGACAGAAACAAAAGGTGTGGCAGAATGATAGTGAAGAGGTACCACCTTCTGTATTTACATAAATTCATGGCCTTGGTTCAGCCTGGTGTGATAAGCACCCCAGGGGTCAGACAGTGATACTGCTAGTTTGCCAGGGCTGGGAAGCATCAACAGAGGATGGAAACTCCCAGGAGCTTTGAATGACTTGAATTAGTGTGTCTGAGCAGTGGCCTGGATTATTGAACTTTTGCCTCCATCGCTCGCCACGGTCCTCTCTCTGCCCTTCATCCTTTCACCGTGTCCCCTTCAAAAATGCCTGACTGCTGGTGCGTTGCACTCCCCATGCCTTGGATGGTCATTGGCATAAAATCATTAGTAAACAAGCCCAGTTGCCCTCTGACAGCAGAATGCTTTTTCAGTGCTGCTAGCACTGCGCTAACAGTTGTGATTGAAGTGAGGGTGGATTTTATGGGGCCCCTGCAAGAAAAATCATTTGGGAGAGGGTTGCTGTGTTAAAGCCAGTTCCAGCTGTTGCTTGCTTCACTTGAAACCTCTAGTGCCCCTCAAAGAAGTGCTTTAAAAAGTGATACTGTTGTTGAAGTCTATTAACTTCATTACCTTTAGGGGCTTTTGGAATTGATTCCTGCTGTTAATATGCACATAATCAGAGTAAAATTGCAATATGGGCATTTCTAGAAGCTGCTCTCTAGGTGAGAGGGTAATAGCTCAGAGGAGAGGCATGAATTGTCACATGCTCTTGTCTGAATTGTCACACACTCTTGTCTGCCTTTCTGCTGGCCCTCATGGATACGGACTGGATTTTTATCCTGTCACATTGTTTTGCTGCAGAGTTAAGTCTGCAAAATACGTACCATTGCCTGGGATTGCCCTTCCCAAAATACTGGGTAGCCTTAGGAGGCTGTATGGAAAAAGCAGGTAGCAGTTTTGGGTGCCAATTGCTTATGTAATAGCATTGTCTAGGTTGGAAGGGACCTTTTAAGATCATCGAGTCCAACCATCAACCTAACACTGCCAAAACTAACTGTCAAGTTAACAAACACTGTCAAGATAATCCTTTAACTGCATTGCTTCTGTTCGTTGTGTGAGGGAAAAAAGGGAGAAATTTTCAAGTTTGATCTGTGTAAGATACACTTGCTAAATGCTTTTCCTGACTAGAAACCTGGTGGGGACCGGCAGCATGAAACGCGCAGCCACATGAGCTGAACTTAGTCATACAGTCAGTTGGTAAGAACTGGATTGTAAGATTTAGTGCGGGTGGCCAATAGTTGAGATTGCAAGCACTCTGGGATCTTGAAAATGAGTGTTTCGTCATATTGTGACATGGAGATTTCCATACCCTTAATTCCCCAGGGAAATCCTCATCCGTATGAAATGGTATGAAACGTTTGTGTTGTATAGGTGAGGAGACCCAGGCAGCTCCGTGCAGAAGTCAGGGTTTTTTTCAGCACAGTCCATGGCAGCCGAGCAGTCTTCTTTCTAAGCTGGAAATAAGATCTCTTGACTGGGTCCTGTGTTTTGGCTGATAGATGCATCCTCTAACCGGAGAACATGACTTTCCTTGTAACTGGAAGGCAGGTGTTTTGCAGTCACAGTTGCACAAGGGGAAGTTCCTGTCTTCTGGCCAACAGCTGCTGCATGGACAACCAGGAGCAGTCTGGGTTTTAGCAAAGGTGTGAATCTGGTGGCATTCATAGACTTACGGCTGCACTGGCAACTGGGGAAGGACATATATTGTATTTTCTTTTGCTTTTTGTAAGACAGCAGCACTACCTTGGTCCTATTTGCGCTGAGTTTTCAACATCTGTGGTGCAGCTATCAGTCGCTGACACAGCACCGGGCAGAAGCTGTGGTTCTTCTGCCTTCGGGTGCTGTGAGATAAAGCGGTGGGTGGTGGTACAGTGAACGCACGGCACAGCTTGCTTTGGTCAGGGTGGGGTGAAAGGATGGATATTGCTTGTTCTTGCTGTGAGATGTCTCTGACTATCAGAGCAGCTGCTCTGGGACTCCCTTGTGTCCCCACGCAGAAAAGCTGGGATCTCCCCTGCTTTGCCACTGGCCTCTGGGCTGCAGCCAACTCTTGGGTCTTGCCCAGGATATTAGCAGTAGGGATGTAATGAAGGCTTTAATTCCTCCTATTAGGTGGATGTTGCCCGTAACATGGACATTTCAGAATTATCTCCTATCCGCACTCAAAATCCGAATTAAGGTCAAAGTAGTCCAAGGACTATCTATTGCATAAGTTTTCAGAAAGACTTACGTGGCAGCTCAAGCATTATATAATTCTAGTGGAAAGGAAGCAATAACGAAAACCAGGGTGTCTGGCCTTTGTGCTTTTTAGAAATGCAACTGGAACTGTCATCTCTTAATTGCAGCTTGTTTTCCAGGTCATCAGTTTGACTTCTTGAGTATGTAATTCTCCCACATGGTTTGGCTTTGTAGATGTCTGACATGATCTACATGTCTTCAAATGTTGGTGTTGTGTTATTGGTTTTTTTTCTTCAGGCTTGGCACTTTGGAACAAATGCTGTCTGGAGTCTGAGTTGTGTAACATGAAAGTTTGATTTATGTCCAAATTTCAACTGTGTTATCAAGAAATGTCAAGTTTGTTCAGTGATAGCTGTATCCAGACTTCCTGAAGTGTAACAAGGGAAGTAGGCAGATCTTTTAGGCTTTGGAAACTTCTGGAAAAAATCTGAATCCTTAGCAGCCACAGACTGCTTAAATATCTGTTTCTGTAGTGGACAATATCAGATCTTCCAGGTACTGCAGGTACTAACTTTAAGTTTCACACAGGAGTGGGGTATGTATTAGGACCTTAACCAGTTTCTGTGAAGTTTTCTGCAATCTCTTCACTTTTTTCTATGGCCAAGACCTTAAGCTACTACTCACTTCTGTTATGCTTTGTATTTTATTGTTTTTTATATATCTATATATCTATATATATATATCTTTCCGCAGCGAGGTCAGTTTTTACTGTTAATGGCTCTGTGCCTCTAAAATGAACTGTGGAAGTATGAGCTATATTTTTTCCTGCCTGTGCACCACCAGTACAAATGGGCTTAGTAAATTCTTCTTTAAAGTTGTGTTAGTGCTGGCACCAGTAAGACCTCGAAAGATTTGGCTTTAACTTTCTGTATCAGGTGAAGTCTGAATGCTGAGTTCCAAAAATTGCAGTATTCCTTGGACAGTTTATGGGGAGAGACTAAAACTGAGTAACCCAAGATGTGTTCATGGAAGAGTCTAAGTGGTTTTTTGCTGATTTGTTTTTTGTTGTGGTGGTTTTTTTTTTCCTCTGCTCTTTGCTTGTCTGTAAATGTAAAGCTCCTGTAATTGAAGATTGTATCCCTGTTGCAATGCCCATGATTTGTCAGCCACACGCTATTTTTAGCTGGTTGTTTAGGATAACCTTCCCATGCTGCTGACTCAGTGGCAGTGAGTACCAGGTGGTTAGTGCCTCTTCTGACAGAACCTTGAGGTTATTTTTTTTAAAATTCATTTCCTTTTACAAAAATGTATTTTATTAGTGTAACAACTCTGTTCTGAAAATATATGCAGTCCTAGTTAACAGTTGCCTGTCATAGTCTTTTTAATACATATGTAGTAAAGATGAGTTAGGTTCTGCAGAAATAGACAGATAGTTGCTGCTTCCCCTTCAAAAAAAAAAAAGGACCCAGAACCAAAAACCCCAACCAAACAAAAACCTCAACAAAATATATCGACTCATAACATATTTTTAACCAGCCTCCAAAGTGGTGGAGGCAGAGTGCTTTGTATGTTGGCTAATTGATTGCACAGCCTTTGATTGATGGGATGCAATTTGGTTGAGCATCAGCTGCAGTTGGAAGCTGTAGGACCATGGCTGAAATGATTCATGTGCAGCAGCAGGATCTCCAGACTGAATTAGGGGCTTGTATTGACTGTGGCGCTGTGCATTATTTAAAGGGTTGGTTCTGTGCCATTGAGTGTCTGAAGCAATTAACTGCTTCTCTCTGCTGAACAATCACCTCCTTTTTTGTGAGTTCCTCCATGTCAACAGTGACTTTTAGGATAGTTCCTTTATTTTGGTGGCAAGACAAATAAAAATCAGTCTTGCTGTTTTCTTTTTTTTTTAATCCTCATTCTTGTGATTTTTTTCCCTTCGTATAAAATAAAGAAGTATTGAGGACGTTTTGGCATTGATAATGTTTTTGTATTCTTCTAGGAAATAACGGAAGAGCTCTGGAAGAATGTGAAACAGGATTTATGTTTACTTTGTTTTCAGCAATCTATAGGCCACGTTGGGCCAGACGCTGTGGTATTGCTTGTTGAAAAAAACAACTGAACAAAAACCCTTAAACCATATTATTAGCCTGTGGCTTTGGGACTTTCTAACCTTAAACTGAGTTAGGTTTGGCTTCAGCAGTAGCCTAAGGAATGGGTCCCTAGCTGGTAAGGAGCAGCCAGGGTCAGCAGAACTGAGGCCCCTTTGCAAAAATCCGTAGGAGCCACGTGGCCCACGTGGTTTTGTTAAAGTGTTTTTTTCGCAGAGATGGTTTGCTGGCACGGTGTAGGACCGTCGGTATCTCACTCCGTTGGTCCTGGCCAGGGAAGCTTGTTGCAGCTCAGTGATGAAAGCTGCTTTCCTCCAGTGACGTTGCCGCCTCATTTCTTCTTAACTTAAGGAGCTTCTAGTTTTTAATTAGACATAAATGACGGCTGCCGTGTCTTGTTTGTTTATATCTTTTCATACTGCTGTACTGCATCCGAAAGAAGAAAATGAAAGGGATAATTTACTTCTGAAGTTGGGCAGCAGGGTGGGCAAAAGTATATCCAGAACTATTGGTTTTGGTCTAGCCTGGTGTTTTGGTTATTCTCTGGGAAGGTATCCAGAAGTGCAAATCATTAATTCAGGACTGCTTTTTATATGAGCAGCACACAAGTTTCAAGAGCTATAGAGAACTGCTTCACTGCGAGATGGTGTTCAGAAATCAACACAGCTGCCTCTTTCCCCTCCTTCCCTTGATTTTTAGGAGTTTCTTGCCCATTGCTTTTCAAAACAATTTGGCTAGCCCTTCCCATAAAGGAGGAAGAAATGTAAGGCAAGGCGGCTGGGGTGGCTTTTGGAAAGAGTAAAGAGGTGGCTTGAGGAGTGATGGAAGGAACTGGGGGGTTGGACTGAAAAGGCAGGTGGTTTTGGAAGAGAGAGTGAGTAATGCTGTGTTAGCAAAGCTACTGAAGATGACATATGGCATACAGGAACATATTGCTGTGGTCCAGCTACCTGCAGAAAGGACATGTAGCTGCCAGCAAGCAGAGGTTGTGGTGTACAACATCCAGGACTGTCCACAAATCTTGCTACTTCAAAGGTTTTCATTTTCCCGAGGGGGACTGAGAATGTTTGGGGTCCTATTTGCAGTGAGTCCTGAAGGATACAGCTGGTGGAGTTGCTGGGAGAGAAGTAACTGAGAATTGCGGTTTTGTTTTTCAGGCTGGCAGCCTCGATGGTTTCTTCTCTGTGGTGGCATCCTGTCCTATTATGACTCTCAGGAAGATGCTTGGAAGGGTTGTAAGGGAAGCATCCAAATGGCCGTGTGTGAAATTCAAGGTAACTAAGCTACAGTAACACTCAGCTGCACAAAGTTTGTCCAATAATGTTGTATGTCAGGTCACAAGAGCTATTTAGTATCTTGATTTCTTTTGTATGTTTCTGTAGTAACTCAGTAACTGGATCTATTTACCAGGTTTTATTCTGTAGCATTTTCAAAACGTTGAGAGAGCTGCAAGCCTCAAATATAATGGGTATCCTACATGCTGGTGGGTCACTGCCTTTCATGAGCCGTGGTGGAAGATCACACGGCTTCAAATGACTCTTCATAGGCACCAAGCTGAAGCTAGAAATATGAGTAATAAACTAAATCACTATGTCTGCTCACTCATATTGGATGACTTGCCACACCTTTGATGTTCAGTTATGGGCAGGAAACCTGAAAGAGAGGTTTGCCAGAAGAGGATGCCCTTTCCATAAAGACTCCCAGATTATACTGTACTGATCACAAAACTGCCTTTCATAGCCTTTTGTCGCACAGCTGTACACGTGTTTGTCCTGTCTGTTCCCTGTCTCAGAAGAGAAGTCATGAAATGGCAACAGAAGTTTGGGGCTGTAGATTCCTCCTCACTACTGTTTGACCTGCCACCTAACAGATCTGTTGGGATATTCAGTTGGGCTGGGAAGGGCTGAGGGACTGGTCTGAAATCTATGTTGCTTCCAGTTCATCCTGCAGATAACACACGAATGGACCTGATCATCCCAGGGGAACAATACTTCTATCTGAAGGCAAGAAATGCAGTTGAAAGGCAAAAATGGCTGGTTGCGCTAGGAACTGCCAAAGCCTGTCTGACCGACAGCAGGACACAGAAGGAAAAAGGCAAGAACACCCTTTTGATAGCACATGCTGTTTGCTTTTTATTTCTCCATCCTTATCCCACTAGATATACCCACAAAGATGACAAAATCCATACCAGAACTCTGTGTCCAACCTGTGCTTCAGGTCTTTGGTGCTGCTAAAAGCCAAGTCTTGTGGGAGCTCCAGCTAAAAATCTTAGGTGGTAACTCTCAGTGCAGGGATTTGAAAACTTTGGCTTTTCCTTAAAATATACTATGTATAAATAACTTAAAACTGTGTGCTGATGGGTTCTATAAGTACGAGGACTGAGTAGCTCCTGGCTACAGGTCACTGGGATGCTGACAGTGCATGAAGGTAAGACCCCCACCTTGTGCAACCATCTTAGTATGATGACCCAGCTATTCATTCCAGTGGCTCTTGAGCTTTGGAGTTCCTCAAACCCTTTCCATCCATGTTCTAACTGGATGATCTTGTGCACTTCAAGAATTCCTTAGCAATTAGAATAAAGGTTTTAAACGTTCATACTAGCATTCAGAAAGTGAAATCCAGTTGTCATCAGGCTAGGAAAATTAATTCAGTTACCTCTTTGCTTTCACCAGCAATCTCGCTTTCACCCCAGTGAAAACCCCTCTTGCTTATAAGCATGGTATTATTCACGAGTCAGTGTGAGACCTCATGCCTTAACCTTGTATAACCGCAACACAATGACTCAACGCAATGACTATGCAGAAGGTGGGAAAGCAGCAAATTATTGTTAATATATCAGTGACCCTAAACAAATGCCGGGGAGCAGGCGCTTCCTTTCCCTTAGGTGAGGAATAGCTTTTCCGCTTAGCTTTATGTGTGTCTTCACCAGGCTTTGCATCTACTGGTTCAAACTGAGTCAGAACTGAGCAGAAGATGCTACTGTAGGGTCCTGCACAACATGGGGACCTGATGTGCAGTGTCTGGAAGCAGAAAAAAGTTGTATCTATAAACTGACATACAGTAATATAGGGTGAAAAGCTACTGATATATATGCAGAGCTAAACTATGTTAGTCTTGGCAACAGACTAATTTATTTTGTAATTCTGGGACTCTAATGTCAAAAAATTACTTCTGAAAAATGTCAGATTGACTGTTAGTCATAGCTGGATTGGTCTGCTCAGTTCTCCACCTCCACTACAAGAAACATATGGACATACTGGAGTGAGTCCAGCAAAGGGCCACAAAGACGATTAAAGGAAATATCTAATGGGAGAGCATAAAAAGGATGGAGCCAAACTCGACTCAGTGAATGGGCAAGAGGAAATGGGTATAAATTTAAATACAAGCAACTCTATTGAGACATAAACAAAAATGTTTCTATTGTGAGGAAGAGGAAGCGCTGAAACAGGTTGCACAGAGAGGTTGAGGAGTCTCCATCCTTGGCAATATTCAAAACCTGACTAGACATGGCCCCGAGCAATGTGTTCTGACTGACCCTGCTTTGAACAGAGAACTAGGACTAGCTGATCTCCAGAGGTCCCTACCACCCTCAACCATTCTGTCATTCAGGGATATATATTAAATTAATCCCTCTGTGTTGGACAGCACGCGTCTTTTCCCTCCAGTGTTTTCTACCCAGAACCCTGATCTTTTAATTCACAGTGGAATTGTTTGTGCCTTAAACTACTTAGTGGAAAAAAAAAAAAAAAAAGATATTTAGGGGGTTGCGTCCCCTGTTAAAAGGCCCATTTAAGGTCAAGTGTTGTTTACTTGCTTTTTCTTTGTGTCGTTAAGTCTGGGAACATACTGTTCCTGTCTATGATAGCAAATAATGGAACAGTATTTTACCTGTCAGGAGCATAATTTATGATCAATCCAGATTATCTCTTTGAGTTGATAGAAAATATTTTGAAATAAGGAAGTATTGATTGAATTACATTGGATAATACTATTTCATCAACTTACCAAAATCGTGTACTACGAGATGGATACAATAAATTTAACTCTTCTTTTGTTTCACTTTTAGAGTTCACTGAAAACACAGAAGCCTTGAAGACTAAAATGTCTGAACTTAGACTGTACTGTAACCTCCTTGTTCAACAAGTGCATAAAACGAAGGAAGCCAGCATTTCTGGTGTATCAGAACCAGAGGTAGAGCTCTGTTTTTTGTGTAGACCAAGTCTGGAGCATTGTGAACTCTTCTGATTGTTCAATCATGGTTACTTAATATTGCACCCTCTTTCCACAGAGAACCTGTGGGAAATAATGTCCCCACACAGCAGTTCTTGTTTAAATGGACTAATACTGTATTGTTGCAAATAACTTGATCTGTGTTGGGGTAGCAAGTAGTAAGAAGATATGATACCTGCGATCTAGATAATAACATCTCTGTAGGTGATCACGTGTATGTAGTGGATCAAAAAAGTATAAGGTTTTTTAAAAAAAGATAACTTGCAAGAAGTGCACATTTGTCTGCCCCCAAGTCGTTAATATCCTGCTCCCTTCTATTCTTAACCAAAATCCTTAAAAGGTCAAGAGGCAATACAGACCACAGAAAATCAAAATTGCCAGATTAGAACTGCCAGATTAGCCTCACTTAAGTTAAAGTTTCAAACCTTGCAAATCTTCCTGACCAAAGAAGCTCCATTTAAGTAGGGTCTCCTAATGACAGTGATCTGCCTCTTGCTTTGAGAGGGAAACTGTGAAGAGGGATGTACGTCACTTGCTAGAGAAACTGGTGTGGAGTTCCAGGATGCCTCCCACTGGAGAGATGGGTCCTCAAGTGCAGGACAGGCGGGTAAAACACCCGAAGGTTAATCATTTGTACATCCAAACCATCTCCACAAAGATACCTGATAAACTGTTTATGGTGGATTAACAGACAGTGCAGAATAATGATGTAGTGTATAAATGACTAAAAGGCACTGTTAGAGCTTGCAGCTCACGGGTTTTGACAACAAACAAGTAATGTGATGTTTATCCCGCTCATAGTTCATGCTTCTGTGTGAAAACTCACTTTCCCTGATCTTAGTGCTATTTAACAGGAAAGATTTATTGCTAAAAGCATTTCAGCATCAATAACTGCACTTTGCAGAGATGAAGCGTAGTGTGGCAATATGATACTTCATTCTGCCTGTTTTTTCAATTGCAGTAATTTTTTTGTTTGTGGGATTTTTGAAATTGTTATCTGCAGCTAATTCTGTATCTATTTAATTTGTTTGCTTCTCATTTCTCCTGTCAGTGGTGTCTTCTGGAATGCCATTGCTGAATACACCAAGGCTTAGTATTTAATACACTTTTAATACCAGAGATAAGTAACTAAGAGGCATTGCTTTTAAAATGCAAGCATTCTGAATTTTTTGTAGCAAGAGGCTGACAAGCATTAACGCTGGGAGGGGGCATAGCCCCAGTAATATGTGATGCCAGTTCTCTGAGCAGCTGACACATTGCGTTTTAATTCGTGTTAAACAGAAATCGTGTCTGTAGCAGTTGTGAGCTTTCTAGACATTAGTTGCTCCAAGTTGATCCGTGGTCAGTCCATGTCTTCCAATTGGTTTCTTCCCACAGAGCGGGATTGATATGGGAGCTCTCTTAAAATCAACCTGTGACACCTTCCTGAAGACTCTTGAAGAATGTATGCAGATTGCAAATACTGCCTTCACTTCTGAGTTACTGCACCAGACCCCGCCTGGATCCCCACATTTAGCAGTTCTCAGAACGAACAAGGTAATGGCCAGCATCCTTTTCTCTCGATCCTGGCATGGCTAGTAAGGTGCCCTTTTGTAAAGTAGCATTTGTGGAAGGAATGGATTTGTAGGGAATGGATTTTTACCCATATCATAGCTAGTAGTCCTCCACTGGACCTACTCTGCTATTTCTTGTGGTTTGCAAGTGAGGTAGGGCTGTTTTTTAATGAGCAGTGACCAATCTCTTAACTTGTAGTGGTAGGTTAAAGTCATTAAGCATTAACTTTCAGAGCCTGGTCTAGCTGCAGACAGTAGTGTTTCAAAATACCCTGGTTGTATGGCAAGTTGGTCCATTGGGGAACTCACAGCAATTATTGCTCTTCTAATCTACTGCAGCGTTGGACCTGTGGTCATATGCCAACAGGAGCTGATGAGCTTATCTTTTTAATGACAAGGGCACTTTTTCGTGTTTGTATACTGCCTCCAGGCCAGAGAACTAGTGAGCGTATGCTTAGCTTTTCAGCTTTTTTGCTGACTTGAGCGTGGGTTTAATAAAATGTGAAGTTTGAGAAGCATGATACAGTTTCCTTGCTTTTTAAAGAATATTCCTCCTCTCCATTTATCTTACAGATAAAGCACTCTGCCTTGTCCAGTCACACCTCAACGGAAAGGTATAATAAAATTCTTTACTGTCAATCTCTAATCTGTTTTTAGTAGTGTCTTTTCTTTCCATGTTTTTACTCTAATATTACTAGTACTGGATGCAGGCAGAAGTGTATTGCACTGAACTGCATACTTGGAAGCAGATGCAACAAAAGGGAACTGGCTCACCCCACTTCATGTCTCTTCTTTATCAGCCCTTTCCCTTTTATTTTTCTCAGCCATCCACTTGGTGACTTACAGGTCAGTCACCAGCCAGCTCTCTCCCACTTCAGTGCTCTTTCCTGCCTCTTAGGTTCCACTCCATAATCTCATAAAATCTGGAGAGCAGGCTATAATTTGTGGAGTAGGTGGCAAAGGTATATATTTTAAAGTAGTAATGAGAGGATATTCTTTTAGTTGCAATACCTGCCTGTGATTTTCTTATTTGTAATCAGCTTGGGGTTTTTTTTTTTTATGTCTCTTGTTAATAAAGGTCATTGTAAATATATTCAAACTCTGCAAACTAGGGTTAATCCTACTTGCTGCAAAGAGCTGCCTGATTCCTTTTATTGTTTGGTTTTTTTTTTTGCTCAGAGCAGCCTGTGACAGCCTATAATTTCTGCCAGCTATTTTTCTGTTATTGTTATTTGTGTGTTTTCACAGGAAGAAGCTTACCAAGCAATGTTTTATACGCTAACCATTATTTTTTCCCTTTCTTCAGGCAGATGGAATTGAACCCCTGTGAAAATGGGTCTGTAAAAGCAGAAATTAACCATCAAGAGCAAACCCTTATTAAAAGTCTGGAATGTTTAAACCTGGAAACAAATGAGGGGAGCAGCAATGTTTCTGTTGAAGATCGCATAGCAGAGGATTTGGCAGGTAAATATACGCACAGTCTTTTATCCAGGATCATTACTTTTTAAGTGTAGATGGAGGGAGGTGTAGGCTGCCTGTGAGAGTGCTGATACCTTGCTTCCCACGAGAGGGAAGGTCAGTGTATTTCAGCCTGATATCTGCCTTTTGCAAGTCTTCTCAGCATAGCTCCTGCCCTTGTTGATAGTTAACTTGTGACTGAACAGGGAAGGAAATTAAAAATTCTTTTTTGGACAAGTGGAGGCTCCTCTAGATGCTGATTGATGCGCGTAACAACACAGCCTGGCAGAGCTTGAGCAGGCTTGCATTGTGGACAGACACGTTACTCCCAGAGGCCCTCCGCTGGGAATGCCAGCACCTTTCCTAGTATGTAGGGCTGCACTGTCGGAAGGGGGGCATTGAAGCTTTGTGTGCCTGTCTCAGTCATCACTCTCGATAGCTCTGACAAATCTGCATGGAAAATTAACCCTTTTTCTACAACTTGAAAATGCACTGTGCCACTTTATCAGTGCTGGGAAAGTTACTGCCGTGTCAGAAGTAATCTTTCTTTCAAGGAGATGTGTCTGCTCCCTGCTGCACCCAATCACTTCTTCAATGCTCTTCTCTAATAAGGCTGTCCTCGCTGAGGATGCGTGGGCTCACCTGCACTGGAGCCTGCTGCTTGGTCTGTATGGTTAAAAGAAATGGGGAGGGAACTGGGTGAACGGTCATAGTGCTGGCAGGGAAAGCTTTTAAACTTGCATGATCCAGATATTCAAGTGCCTTCCTTCAAAGAGAACATGTCTTAAAGAACAGGAATAACAGTATGGGGGTGTGGCTGTTTTCTTTTTCTATTTCTGTTTTTCTTCTTTTTCCTATAAATGTAAGACATGAAAGAAGATGGAGAGAACAACGTGCGAGCTGTAGAAAGCTTTGGTGCCCACAAGCTGCTGCAGTCGGAAATGAATTCTTTAAGTGGATTGACCCCGTGTGAGGAAGACAGAAATGAGAATGATTCTCCTACATTCTTCAGTGTCATGAGCAATAGGTAGTACATGTTGCAGATGTAAATTACAAGGATTATTGAAACTTTAAGCCCTTAATTGACTCATTTTTAAGTCTGTTCTGTCTGTAAAGCTGTATTTGCTGAGATTATTTAACAAGACTGCATACAGCACAGTAAATGAAGAAGATGCCCTTTGTAGAATTGTCTGTACAGAGTGGAGTGGGGTTTTTTTCCCTTGGTTATAATTACAGGCCTTGCTTGCATGCCAGAAATGTGTATTTTCTGCAGTCATTTACTTTCACCTGGTGAAACAAAAGCCATGTTGGTGGTTCCATGTCTATAAATTTTATCTCTATGCAAGTGAAGTAGGCATGAAATACCATTTTGCCTTTAGAAATTGCACAAGAGGAGTTGTTAAGGTAACAATCTTTTCTGCTTGTCCTGGACACCAGGTTCAGTGATATTGAACTTCGGGAGGAGGAGGGCATACCAACGGAAGAGTTTCTGGAGTCGTGTTATGCAATTGTGCCCGTTCTGGGTAAGCAGCTTTTTTTTCATGCTGGGGGTGCATCTGACTGCTTTTGACTGCTGCCAGCTGTGAGAAAAGGTGGAGCAGTTGGTTTGGAGAATTTGTTTCATCACTTAAGCGATATAGTAGAAATAGTTGCTATCAACAGAATCAATTTGACTGGTACCAGAAAGTGTTTCTTACTCTTTCACTTTGTAGAGGATCCTCTCTGAATTTAGATGGGAGCCATATATAAGCTCTCTGGAAATCTATGGGTGTATCTGGAACAGCAATTTCTTGCCCTCAAAAGAACAGCATGGAATGCCTTGTGTGTCTGGTACTGCTGACAGCACACCATCAGCTGTACTAGCCATTGCTGCTATTTGATTTTTTGGAAAACTTCTATCTCCAACTAGTGCAGCCCCCCACCTGCTTGGCCCCTGAATCTAACAGTAGATGTGAGAACCCCACAAGCATGCACCCTTTTGAAGACTTCCAAATTGTAGGTCCAAAGTGTATTTTCACACTTGCACCAACTGGGGTGGATTGTTTCTACACCAATGAAAGACTTTAGTTTAGTTTAGTTTAGTGTAGTTTTTAGCTAAGAGAACAAATGAATTTAATTGTTACTAAGACATGAGGACCAGAAAAAGACGCAGTTTTAAAATACGGCCTTTATGTTTGTTTTTTCTAGACAAGCTGGGACCAACTGTTTTTGCTCCTGTTAAAATGGATTTTGTAGGTAACATCAAGGTAACAGCTTATTTCTAACATTGTTGTGGGTTTTTTTTTTCTTCTTTTAACCAAAATACCTATTTTAGGCACTAAAGCTCAAGAGTCTTTGTTGTAGGAGTCAATACTGGAACGATATTTAATATTTGATAGTGTTACCATCTGTCAGATCAGAATGCTGAAATGCCCCTAATTCTGTTCTTACAGTACATGCTGTGTTTAATAAATCTAGCTGTTGTGCACAAACTTATAAAATACTTGATTGGCTGCCAATTAAAATACCTTTTACACCTAATGAGTATGACTGATTCTGAGATGAATAGGTTGTAAGTCATGATACGACGGTAGCNGAAAACCCTTTCCTCAAAAAAGTAGGAGCAAATTAGGGCATTAAGAAGGAGCTTCACAGCAGTTTGGGGCAGACCCTGCAGCTTCGGTTCTTGTTCTGACAGTCCTTCCAGCTCAAAGTCTGAAAAGGTTTGAAGCGCTACTTGTGAGACGAGATGTATTTCTAGTAAGACTCTTCATAGCTTTTCTTTCAAGGAAAAAAAAAAAGAAAAGCACAACATACCTCCTGAGTGTATGATAAGGAACATTGCATACATTCAGACTTGTTTGGTGCAAAGTAAGGCAGATACACACTTATCTTGCTGGAGATAGCTACTGAAAGACTGAAAATAGCAAGCTGGAAGATTTTAAAAAAATCTTCCTATTTAAAAAAAAAAAGTATATTTATTGTCAAGTGATATGCAGCTGCTTCTTTAATGTAGAAGATGACTCTGTTTAAATGCCTCATGTATTTTCCTTTTGTTTTTGTGATGAGTTGTGTATCACAAAGTTTGGAATAAACGAGAAGCTTAAGCAGTGCTGATGACTGCTAAGTGTAATTGAGAATTTGCAGCTTAACGGTTGTCAGCAGGTAATCTTACCTGGAGCTTGGAGCAAATGGGACTTTGTTCAGAGAACAGGTTGAGTTAACTCCTTTCCACCAGTGTGGAAGATGACATGTGAACCTAAAGCATTTTGTCAGGCAGAAAATGGTAGGTTCTGTGTACATCCTTGACCGAGATGGTTTTTTTTGGTTGCACAAGCCAGATGGCTAGCCAGATGTGTCTGGGGTGGTTGCGCCTTGGGAAGGCATCCCCAGCGCGCCAGCCCAGCCATGCCATGAGGAATGTGTGATGTGCTTGGGTATCCATGGTAGGGAAGAGTCCTGATAAATAGGTGGTATTTATAGGATAGGCCACTACTTGGTCTTAAAAGCCTAAAGCTTTACCTCTTGTTTTTCCTGCAGAAAATAAACCAGAAATTTATAACCAACAAAGAAGAGTTTGATACCCTTCAGAAGATAGTGCTCCACGAAGTGAATGCCGGTGTAGCGCAAGTTAGAAACTCTGCTACAGAGGCTCTCCTGTGGCTGAAAAGGTAATGGCCTCGTATCTACTTACACTATGGACCACTAAGGTGGAATGAGGGGCCTTTCACCAGTGCAAGCTTATGTACACGGGGCAAACTGGTTACTTTCCACAGGCTCCATCAATCCAAACCGTCTAGGTTCAAGATTAAAGTGTTGTCTGTGGTTACATCACTGCAACTTTGCCAAAAGGCCTGAAAAAGTGATCGCAGGCAACCTTTTTTCCCATAAAAGTGAAGTTACAGTGAGTGCCTGATCCTGCTGGGCCAGACCATCAGGCAGGTGATTTCTGCAGGCTGCTGCAGAAATGTTTTAGCAAAGTGTTTTTCCCTGGGCTAGGACAGAGGCTGGAGGAGGTGGCTGCATTTTTTTTAAATTCACATTGAAAATGGCGCCTTAATTCTGAGTTTTATTGCACTTAGGGGTTGTATTGCAATTTTGAGGGCTTTGTTACACTCTGGGTTACTTTGTTATAAACATGGTTTCTTTTTATTTCACGGGTTCATCCTGACAGAGGCTTGAAGTTCTTGAAAGGGTTTTTGACAGAAGTGAAGAATGGGGAAAAGAATATCCAAACAGCTCTGAGTAAGTGCCAGTTGCTTTATTCTTTGTCTGCTTCTGAATTTACATACTTGGGTATTTTCCTCCTCATTTAGAACCTGAGTTTTCTGTTCTTGAGTGACTAATGACAGAAGTAATCTCCAAGACAGAACTGTTTTGAAAATCGCAGTTTCTGAAAATGGCTGATTCAGGCCGATTACTAGATAACTGATCAATGTTGATTTAATAGCAGATGAAGATTCCTTTAACTGGCATACTTTTGGCAGGAGAGACAGTCATATCTTAGGGAAAAAAAGTGCTTTGTCTCATTCCGTTTTCTATACTGGTTTACAGCGACAGTGCTCCCAGATTTATAGTTGCTGTTGTGTTATTTTATTTTGTTTCTTGTGAGACTGGTCATCACTCTTTGAAATCACCTCTTTGCCAGTATGGCTGTGAATTGCCTGTATCAGTTAGAAGGGAGTTTGTAACAGAAAAGAAGGATTTTTTTTCCAGTACACAATTTCCCACAGCAAGTATAAAACAAAATACAAACCCCTCTTAAACTTAACCTGCTTATTTCTGAGTAAGACCCTCTATGTAAGTGCAGTATAATGTTATGATAATCCATTAAAACAGCTTTAAAGCAGGTTTTTTTAAAGCTTTTTTTTTTTTTTAGCTTCTTTTGAACGGCTAAGCAGTTGTCCTATAGGATTAGTAAAAAGAACTACTACACCGAAGTATGTAAGCAGCTGTCAGATGTGGGTCTGTAAATACACTGCTACCAGATGTGGAGGTTAAAACCACAGAAAGGCAAGGCACTTATTTGACCTTCTGAGTCTGAAGCACTGAATTACTTCTTAAATTGCTCTGTGACTGCAGCAGAGCCATGCTGTTGGTTTTTTCCCTTTTCGCCCCTGAAAAGCTCTTCCATATCTGTATCACCAGTGCAGCTTTGGTTTACTGTAACAGTTCCTTATTTGGGAGTTAGTGTGCTATTTGAATCTCAAGTAAAGATGGGATATGAGTTCTCTTTCTACAACCTCAAATGTCAAGCTAATGAAATGAAAATAAAAAATGGAATATTCATCAGTTCTTATGATCTTCTGAGGAACAAACAGCTTTCTAACAGTATTTGTCTTTACTTGGGATTTAAGTCTAAGTAAACTTTTCAACTTCTGGCGTTTCTAATGTCTGCTGTATTTGCCGATACGGCAGAGAACAGACCTGTCAGTCCTGTTTGCTACACAATACTCTTTTTCTCCTTATTTCATTGCTCTTGCTGTATGCTTTTCTCATAGATTCTCACTCCTACTGTAGATAAAAAAGCTGCATTCCCAGTCATTAGACTGATAGATGAGTATAGGAAAACTTGTGTCTGTGTTTTACTGACTTTTTACATTCTTACAATATAACTGTGTAATATTTTGAGCAAATATCCTAAAGCAGCAGAATGCAGAGGTTCTCTTACTTCAAGGTGAACAGCTCAGGGAAAGTATAATACAATGTTAGATACTTCAAAAATTAACTGAAGGACAAGGTTGTGAAATGACAACAGTGACAAGCTAAGACTGGGAATATATGGCTCAAAGGTGTTTGGCTTTGTATATAGAAAACTTCGTATTTGAAAGTGGAGCCATCTAGGAACACAATAAGGGCCTTCATCAAAGGCTACACTCAGGGGTACTGACAATAGAGATCCTGAGGATTATTTTAATAAGGGCCCGGTGCTTTCTGTTCCAGTGACCCTCGAGACTTGACCCTCAGATGTAAAGAGAGAGCTCTCGGTTAGTGCCTGAGCTAACCACCTCAGTTGAGGCTGGCTAGCCATTAGTTTGCAGGATTGTTTCACCCCGTATATTGTTTTCTCAGACTTGCAGTGAACTGAGAACTACATAGGAGAATTGTTAGTCTTGAAGCACAGCTAGTCAAATAAAAATTACATTTGCCTTCCTGTCTGTTAGAATACTTACTTGCTGTGATGAGTTGAAGGAGATTTGACAGCAGAACTGAGACCCTGATGCAGAAATCCCAAATCTGTCATCTCCTTTCAGTCATAACTTTGGTGCTCAGAAACAGTCATTATTTCCATGCAGTGGCAAAATTATATCCTTAAATGGTCCTTTCTAAGCTCTAAGTTCTCTTTGAGATGCAGACTTAAAACTCCCATACATCTCTCTCTTGAATGATTTTTTTTATTATTTTTTTTCCCCTTCCTTTAAGACAATGCTTATGGAAAGACATTACGGCAGCACCACGGTTGGGTCGTCCGTGGGGTCTTTGCGGTAAGTATTTGCTGACAGAGCTGGGCGTCTTGTTACTGTTGTGCATAATTAATATAGCACATTAAAACAGTAAGCATTAAAATGAATAGGTTCCCTTGTCAGACCATATTTTCTAGGTGAGGACTATGGCCATTATCATGTTCAGTATTGGTCTTTCAGGGTGGACCCAGCTTTCTGGAGCCAAAATAGATGGATCATGCTTGCATGCACATTTTTTTCATTGTGTGTTTTTCAGCACAGTCTCACGGGGCTATTAAATGAAGAATGAGAGGTTTAGGTTGGGTTTTTTGAGGATTCATCTGTCTTTGGATGTGAGCATTCAAGGATGGTCAGTGCAGAATGTGTCAGGGAGTTGAAATAGGATATATTGGGTAGAGACGATGGTTCCTTTTTATCCAGTCTAGCAGCTCCCCCTCGTGTCTGTCATTGGAACTTATCACTGAAATTAGAAAAGAAAGAAGAACTGCCATCTAGGCAGTCGTGACAAAGCTTTTGACTGGGAGAAACAGAAACGTTGGGGAAAGCTTTCTAAAGACTGTTTTGAGAATGGGACTTCACTGTTGAAGGGTGTGACAATGGGTTAGGAGCTCCCCTAACAAGCTGTACTTTATTTAGTATTTGTATTTGATTCACTTCCTAAAAATTGGACCTCTCTTGAAGAGGTCTTAAAGTACAGATCTACGTAGAGATAATAATAAAATATATATCTGTTAGCCTCCTTGTCAGTTAAAAATCTTAACATATGCATGTACACATAAGTACATTAAAGCTATGCAGTCTAAGTGCAAAGAGGGATGTCTTAGAAGTTTTTTGTGGCTTTGGTTGGGTTTCTTTTCCTGTTCTGTTTTGCAAATCTAAAAGCTTTGGTTCCTCTCCCAGTTAGCTTTAAGGGCAGCTCCAACGTACGAAGACTTTGTGGCAGCTCTGTCTGTAGAGGAGTGTGATCCTCAGGAAGAAACGTTTTACAAAGGAATGCAGAGGGACCTCAACATTTATTTACCAGCCATGGAAAAGCAGCTAAATATCTTGGACACTCTCTATGAAGTACATGGTTTGGAGTCAGATGAGGTGGTATGACTACAACAAGACCATGTCTTAAAACTTCAGGGACTGTGTCTGTTAACAAAGATTTCTTTCAGGGTGGATTTTTTTTGGACATTTTTTCTGTTCATTGTATCTGTTCAGGTGGGAAGGGTGTTGTGAGTGTTTTTGGGAAGGGTGTGTATGATTTTTATTTTTTTGTTAATGCTTGTTTTGTGTTTAAATGCAGAGGTACTGTTTCTATTTGGGTCATAACTATGTCTGTGATGAATGTTTCTGATTGTTCCTCTCCTGCCTGTGCACTTGCTCTTCTCTTCACCTTGTTAAAGTAACAGAGTAGAATTTAGCCTTTGCTCCCGTACCTTAGGAGAGAGCTGCACGTGCAGCGGAGCAGTCAGGATGTCAAGATGGAGCCCAGGCAGGCATTGCTGACTCGTATCTCCCATGCCCTGTGCCCACTCCCTGCGATGGGGTGGAAAGACAGAAGTAGTGAGAGTTATTGTTACTTTGGTAGCAGAAGAGAAGGTCAGTTAAACGCCACCTTAGAAGGTACATGGTGTGTTTATCCCTTAATTTGGGTTGAAGCTTTTTAATGCAGCACCTCCCCAAATATTACAGAGACTTTCAACACAAAGCATATGCGGTTGGTGGTCTGAGCTTCCCCAGGAACCAGCCTTTGAAACTGGGAGTTGTGTTCCCTGACCAGCTCCCAGTATGTGCCACGTTCTCCCTGTCAGTTCCTGACAGTGGGCCACAAGAAATTTGCTGGCACAAACTGGCAGAGCCCAGCTAATTGCAACAGTGCTTTACACAAGCAACAGAAGATCATGTCCATCATCCTGGTTTGTTAAGGTTTTTGGTGGGTTTAGGGTTTTCTTATATCAAATTCACACAAAAAAGTAATATTTGTCTTTAAATTGAATACAGCTAGCAGTTTAAAAAATAGATTTTATTAAAATCCTTCCTAGACTGCCATTATGGGCAGAGACTTCATGAAAGTGGACGTGAAATGAGTAAACTGTATGAGAAGCTAAAATTTGTCTCAGAGCCATTACCAATCGGGCCAATTACAAAACTGAAAATCTGAAATTATGTAGAAGTGACTCAAAATTAAGGAAGTAGGATTTGCCCTTGTTCCCATTTTGCTGATATGGACAAAAATGTGCTTCTTAATACTGCTGCTATTAAAAATAATAAAGAAGTCCTTTTAACTAGTGATATGGTGAAGGACAAAATTCCTAGTTGTGCTGATGAGCAGAAGGCTGTCTGTGAAGTATTGTCTGCCCATTCAGGGCATAAGTGGGTCTCTCAGTGGTGACCTAGGGCTTCAGATGGCTTTGTGCAAAGAGTTGAGTTTAACTCATGTGCGGGAGGAGAAGGTACTTAGAATTAGTAAATCTTCATAAATACAGGAGAAATTTCAGTGACGCCATACTCACAGGAGAAGTACTGGCTTTTGCTAGGCTAAAAATGACATTGTCAGTAAAATGAATGTACTGTAGGTCTGCTGCCCTGCGTCGCTCTGTGACGGGAGCCTCTCTGCACACCGAATACTTGATCCTTTCTAAAGAGCCTAGCATTGCGAGCTTTAAGAAAAGCATATGATGCTTGAGGAAAAGACCAAACATCACACTTGGTGTATAAAGCAAGATACCAGAGCTGTAATTAGGCATTTAAACAGTGTGTCTGTCTTGTTCTTGTCATCTTCTCTGAGCTGTGCCTATCTGTAGTTCCTACATACACCAAGAGGAATCGGAAGGATGGAAGTTCTAATTTTTGGGGTGTTCTCAATTTAAGTAGTATATATTTAAGTTTGAGTACAAAGTCAAAACTTTTGACCAAAGCTCCATTCAATTATTTCGCTACATGCAGTGCTAAAAATGAAGCAGAGAGCCTTTGGGATTTGGCTGTCTGCTTCTTCTAAACATGAATGCCAAGAAACCGACCTTGCAGCAGAATAACCAACTCTCCGCCCTGTGTGGTTTCCTCAGGGTTTTCAGCTATTATGTGGGAAACTTCGCTGTCGTGGTTCTTAGCTGAGTGCTCTGGGAAGGTAATGGAGACCACGTTTCCACAAAGTATCAGCTGGGCGTATGGGAAGAGCTGGGAGAGATCCCTCTTCTCTAGAAATTAACTGTGAGATTATGACGAACATTGACTTCCCTTTTCGCTCTAAGCTTTTCCAGTAGCAGGAAAGTGTATTCAGCACTTAAGAGTTATTTGGGGGTTTCCTGTTTGTTTTTTTGGTTTTGGTTGGTTTTTTTTTTAACTAGCAGGAGAACCACTAGTTTGTTAGTAGTGCATCGGATGCAATGTTTGATGTAAAAAGTCAGGAGGCTTTATTTTGTAAGCAGAAAACTTAACAGCTTCATTGGGCCACTAGCTTTGGCACTTACTAACTTGTACCTTCGTTCTTTCTTCTAACAAATAGAGAGTGGTCCACATTGCATACCTTCTAATCAGTGTGGCATCCTGCCCCAGAGCAGGCTTTCTTGTCTTGCTGTTCTCTGTAAAGTTGGTCTTTCTGAGAACGTTCTTAGGAGACCATGGCTTCAGGAGACCCCTGTGCGCTTGTTGTTAAATAGGGGACTTGTAGAGAAGGAATTGAGCAAGGTCTCCTTGCCTTCAAAACTCATACTTCACCGTGCACTGCTGTTGCAGGCTGTTGAGCACTTCTAAGACTAACAAATGCTGTCTTTCTGGTCAAAGCACCGAGAAAGAAACCCATGCAGCATGTAGCATAGCCAAACTCCAAGTTATACCTCTAAGAATGCAATAGACCACCTGACCAAGTGGAAACAAATACACTGCTAGACGCTTCACTTCTTTCTTTTCTTCTGATGTCAGTTTGGCAAGCAGAGAGGATTGCTTTTGATTTTAATAATTGTAGAGAACAAGCAATTAACTTTTGGCCTTCAAATGTGGAACTGGAGAGAAGGTCGGTGTGTTCTGTTTGATTTGTTTGGTTTGTTGATTGGTTAGGGTTGTTTTGTGGGGTTTGTTTTTTTTTTTTTTAATGGCTGACGTTTATGAACAACTGACCCAGATACTGATAGAGGTCCATGTGACTCTAAAATAACAGCTCCCTTGCTCTGTATACTTTACATGAACTGCTTTGGTTTCTTAAACTGCACTAGTCTGAAGTTTTGCGTCCCTTTCCTTTAGAAATGCTTTCGGCCGTTTCCTTCAATGTCTAACAGTTGCATATTCTCAGGGATTTTACTTAGCCATGGCAAAATAAGAAGTAATCACAGCCTTACCCTAGGGGACTAAGGTTGCTTTTCATGAAATTAGTATAGCTGAGCGTAGAACTCTGATACAGCATATGACACTGACAGTGTCTATCCAGTGCACATCCTTGCTGAGACATGGTAAATCCCAAAGCAATCTGATAGAAGTGCTATCTAGTACTGAATAATGGCTGTCAGCATATTTGAATAGAGATCATACACACATCTTTGTAACATAGTGCTGTTGGCATTAGAGCAGAGCTCTCAAGTAATTTCAGCCAAGTTCTGCTTAGCAATGGGAGGCTTTTATTTATTTTATTTATTATGTTGTTAATTTTTTAAAACAAACTATGTTCTAGAGCCCCCTCTGCTATTTTAAGACACCATACTCAGTTGCATATTGAAGTTCTGTGACATTACAATTGTGTAATATGAACTGGATACTCAAGTGCATTAGTGTAAAATTAAGAAGGCACTGGAACATCCCATCTTGACGCTGTTGTAATATGGGTCTCCCTTTAACAGATGCACTTAAAGTTAAAGGCCATATACCTTCACTTACAAGGTTTTTGTAAAGCATCATCAGGATTTAGGTTACAGCTGTTTGCTTTAAAAATGTTTCATAGTTTGAAAAGTGTCACTTGGTTGGCTGGACGTATAAAAAGTATGCCCAAAACATGCTCCAGTTGTTTGTAGCTTGCTTTGACAAAGGGATTTGGACCATTATAGAAAACAGAGTTATGTATGTCCATATGCTGGACCTTCTAACTCTTTTTTTTTTTCCATTATCAATTCAGATTTTGTGAAAAACTTTAGAGAATCCTAAAATGCCTTTAGACACCATAAGAGATCATTAGCATGTTCCTATGTGGGTAGCTTTCTGTCTTCCCTCACCTAGTCACCACCCCTTCCTTTCCTGCCATGCTCGATTTTGCTTCCAGAGTGATAAAAGTGTAAACCTGGAAAATCAGACCTGACTTGTTCGGCAGGCAACTAAACATATGGTCAGATGGAGAATGTGCTGCTTTTCTCTGAAGTTTCTCCTTGGTTTGACATATTTTGCCGGGAAAACCACACTACTTTGAACTTTTAATTTCACTGATGAAACTTAAATCAGGACACTTCGAAACTGGCAGTTTACCTCTTTTGAGTGAAAGCACAGGAATATCTTTTTCTAATTGCCTTATTTCTGTTCTCTTGCCTGCTTAGTACTGATTAAATAATAATTAAAAATAAAAAAATAAAAAAAAGGAGAGAAGGGGGGCAGGAATAATTGAATTCATGCCTCTTTGCTACCTTCCATAGCCCCTTGGCGAACAAACACTGTAAATTACTGCATGGTCCAAGCAATATAAAATCACCCTTGTGCAGAAGGGGTATCATAGCGCACTTACTGGCTCTGAGCAAGCCCAGGCAGTAGCTGATCCTGCTCACAGTTCGCACAAGGATTGAAGCACTTGCTTTGAAGTTAGAACATAAGCATGTATATACTTCACTTAAACACACGCTCACCCTCCCACTGGCATACACGTCTTCAAAATGTCATCTTTGACTATAATTTTTAACATCCCTTTCTCAGTATAATATTTTCTCTCCCCAAATATTCCAGATGTGCTAAAGTTTGGTTGTTTTTTGGGTTTTTTTAATATATGAAACTTCCTTGTTTTCATATCCTGATTTTTGTTTAATGTTTTTGGTTTTATTTTGCATTGCAGCATTCAGGGGGTCCAAAACTTACTCTTTAATTCTTTTATTTAAAGCTATCTTGAAAGTTTGAGATTTATGTCTACTTTAAACTTAACAAGTAAATTGCATTCCAGAATATGGTGACTAAACTGAAAACCAAAGCAGCTTGCTTTTGTAGCTTCCTTTACTATTTTCTTTCTTCTTTTCCAAGCCAATTTTGGGTATACATTTTATCAATGTCAAGTAGAGCTTACTGCAAGCCTTACTTACACATGCTAAAGTATATTACATACATACTGAAATACATGTAAAATGAAGAGAAGGTATATTGCCTCACACTTTAAATTTACTTAATTCTAAGGGCTTGTTCGTGCCCCTCAAATCACCCCTTCCAGTGTAAGCATTGCACAACTTGTGCTGGTGTAAGCAGTTGAGTCTTGAAATACTTCGAAGTTCCCGGTCAGCATCATCTCTTAAATCATACAGCATCTGTCTCTTCTTTTGGAGCATTGTTAAGACCTTTGTCAAACTTTTATATTATTTCATTATAATAAACTTATTTTAAATAAGCATGTTGTAAAATCTCACATTCTCCTTGCAAGGATTTTGTTTCTTTTATTGCAATAGAGGGCCTAAAGTGCTCTTTGGGACTGCATCTGTTCTAGGTACTGTGTGAACAGTCAAAAACAGTATGTTTCTGGTTCATAGAAACTATCTGTATTTATCTTTGTAAGAAGAATGTTAACACACACGGAGCCTGTTTTGATTACAAGAATAAAAGCTGTGTCTGGCATGTGGTTATGGGTCCTTGGCCAGTCTAAATATGTGAAGTCTGTGGTTACAAAACCCAGCCTGGCAGTGTGAGAGGAATTTGTACTTTAAAATTGCATATATTGTATGTCCTTTTGCCTGGATGTGAATCTCTTCTGTAGGAGTTTCTGAAGTCTTTGAAGTCTGTGTGGTCATCAGGAGATGCAGATGAAGACTAGAGTTCCTTACTTAACGTGAGTGTAACGTTTCCCTTTTTTCTCCCTTTTTTCCTCTCTCTCTGTTTAAACACAGCATGGCCCTGAGCAAATCTGTGATACCCATTTGTCTCTCCACAGCGAGGGCAACTCCCTCTCTTAGATCTCCACCTGCGTGTTGCCGTTTTTCAAGTGCCGGAGGCATTTTCTCAGCTGAGGAGGCGCAGATGAGATGGAGCCATTGCCCCATGGCCAGCCAGCTCTGTGGCAGGGAGGGGAATTCGTGTACCCTGTTGCAGCGACAGCAGCAGCACTGCTCAGCTGTGTGATACAGGAGACTCCGAACCCTTCTTCGGCTGATTGCAGCAGATCCCGGAGCATCGGCTCTGCCAAGGCGGAGAGCTGCTTCCGCTCCAGCAGGGGCTGGTGGGAGCCCCAAACGCAGCATCCCTCTGTCTCACCTGCTGGGGCTGAGCTGGGGGATAGCTGTCAGCTAGGTGAGGGAGGAGGAGTCCAGAAGACAGGGATCACTTCCCTTTTTCATCGCCCCAGAGTTTAGTTCATCTTCTCTCCTTCCCAAGGAAAGGAGCAGGCTATCAGTGATGAGACCCGGGAAGTTCTGGCTTTGTGTGGTGCGGCTACATTTCCTCAGGACAAGACGAAATGGCCTCAAATGGCCTCAAGTTGTGCCAGGGGAGGTTTAGATTGGATATTAGGAAGAACTTCTTTACCAAAAGGGTTATCAGGCATTGGAACAGGCTGCCCAGGGAGGTGGTGGAATCGCCATCCCTGGAGGTATTTAAAAGACGGGTGGACGTGGTGTTGAGGGACATGGTTTAGTGGTGGTTTTGGTAGTGTAGGTTATGGTTGGACTCGATGATCTTGAAGGTCTCTTCCAACCCAAGTGATTCTATGATTCTACATAACAACAGTTGTGTCTAAATATTTTTAGAGGTCCCCCCAAGATGCTACTCTTGGCCCTGTTGTGTGGGCGTGTGTAAATAGCCTGGCATGTGGGTGACCCTGGGTGCTGCTGGCACGAGCTGTCGTCGCAGCCGTGGCGTAGGTTGCTTCGGTGGCGCTCCTGAAGTGTCAGCTGTCCCACAATGAACCACCAAGTCCAGTTCACTCCATTACCTGGCGGCTCCTCCGCAGCCGTGCTCTTACTTGTCGCAGTCGGACAGGGCTGCTGCTGGGGCAGAGCTCTGTCCTGTGCAGGGGTTGGTGTCTCTGCGGTGTTACGCTGAACTAGATAGCTGGAGCTCTTCACACCGAAACAAAGAGAACGTACGCAGAGAAGCCCATCAAAAGGAAAGGCAGAACGTGGTGGCTGTGGCGAGGAGGTCTGCGGCTGTGCGGAGGGACCGTCTGCCAGCGTTGAGTCCTTGGAGTCACCTCCGTAAAATGCTCTGCTCTCCTAAATAGCCAAATGCAGACCAGCAGCACTGTGCAGACATATGCTAATGGAAAATCAATGCAGAAAAAGACATCTCCCAGGCTAGTGTCTCCTCACCACAACCTCCGCTGGTTAAAAAAAGCACGCCTGTTGCCATTACAGGATTCCAGATGAACTGCAGAAAGAGCCCCAGCTGAAGCTTTGACAGAGTTTGTGATGTTTGTTAGTAAAGGTCATGGGCTGTGAAAGTGGCCGCTAAATTCCTGTCCCCACCCTTGTCCCTAGAGGAATCTGGATCCGTGGTTCAAAATAAAAAATGGTGTGCCGAACGTGTGGGGTTTATAGGAACACACAGGTGCTGCTGTTAAAATGGGAAGCCCAAAGAAAACACATTTAAGATTCAACAATGACCAAATTACCTGTAAGTTATATTTTCTTAGGGTTCTCTTATATGGAAAAAGACGTAAGTTTTCTGGAATTGAGCGGGAAAGGCAATGCAAGCTCACAGCACCAAAGCTTTGACTGATGGAACCAGGCAGAGTGAAACCTTTACCGAGTTGTTTGCTTTTAGCCCAGCTGGAAACCCTGTTACGCTGGGGGCAGTGTGGGGCTGGTGCACAGTTTTGCTGCCCTGTGGGAAATACAAAGATATTGAAATGCAGAACATGGGGCCGTAATTCAGTGCTAGAGCCTGGACGGTGCACAGGTTTTGAACACCAGTTTAATGTGTTTGCACCAAAGCTGTTCCCTGAGTTGGAGCCACGAGGAGAAAAGTTTATCATTTGGGGACTAGTAGAGTGAGTGTCAAGAGTGAGTATTAGGACCAGAAACTTCCATACATTAGTGCAATCAAGCTACATCTCTGTCCATGTGGAAGATTTAGTCCAAGATGTTACATGTATTTTTTCCTAATATTTCAGTATATTGACCCAAATATATTTCTCAATTAAAAGATATTTATTCCTCTCCTCCTGTGCCTAACACGGATTTTAGGTTTGTTTCTTGGGTGTCATCATTAAAAAAAAAACATATTGGCCTAAGAAAGCTTCTAGCTTCCCTTCCCTGCGCCATGAGGGGATGGTTCCCAGAAAAGCTGCAGTGACAGCAGTACAGGCTCAACTCCTGACTTTGGGGATTAGGGAAAAAGGCTTTCCCGATTTTCATTGTGTTCTTGCATTCCCCTAACCTTCACCTTTTACCAGCCTGTACTTCTTTGCCGGTGTTTCGGCTTGCAAGATTTGTTATAATTTCTTCAGGTTCTTTTGCTGTTTACTCCCCACTTTAGCAAGGCATCATCGTTAGTGCTGGATTTTCGCCTGCAGCAGGAGGAGCTAAAATTGGCGATACTCATGTCCTTCCAGAGCTGCCAGTCAAGGAGTCCCTGAGATGCTGCTTCCCTGTCAGGGCCCCCCGTGGATCCCGGTGCCAACCAGCGGCATTTGACGGCTTTGTAAGTGCGCAGCCCCCTGCCTTTGGCAAGATGCACTGGTGTGTGGCCTGCGCAAAGCCCTGCGGCAATGTCAAAGAGAGAACGACGGGTCACCGTTTGCTCAAAATCAAACATACCTGAGATTTCAAAACGTATTTTGCATCAGTTTGCCTTCGTACCAGGGCTCCTGCTCCAGCTATGGCTTTCCGCCAAAATAATTTCCAATCAGTTTAGCATCTGTTTTGCAGTGTTGGTATCGCCAGCTCATCTGTAGTCTTCAGAGACCAGACGTGTCTCACATAGTTTCCTATAGGTCATAGTTTTCCACTTGCTTTCTTGCTTAGCAGCTGGTACCCAACCTCCTTCCTGCGGGCGAGAGGAAGCCGTGTGCTGTGCGGCCACTGCTCGCCGACCCCGGTTTCTCCCGAACGTGACATTTGAGCCCTGGTCTCAGGTGTTTGACGTTGGCTTAGCCTGGCACTCCGTGCTCTGTGTGCCGAGCGGCAGTCACCTTTCCCCAGGACAGCAAATCGGGAATCTCTGCTCCACACGCCTGCATGTGCAGCGGGGTGCTGCGATTCCCGCACCGCTCTGAGCACCATGGCTGCTGGGAGAGCTTTCTTGCCAAAAACATGGTGGGAGACCCTCGTCGAGGGCAAGAGACACGCTCTCCCACACAAACCGTTCTTCTGCCACCCCTGGCCCTTGTGTTGAGGCGCTGCCAGTCCTGCCCCACCTGATGTGCTGGTGGCAGGGACATTCTTGCAGGCGCTTGTCTGTGGGGAGTCGTGTCCCCTTGTCAGGGACATGCTGAATGTCCCAGGTGCGCACTGGGTCCTGTCAGGATATTTCACAATTTATTTTCTTCAATCCANCCCCCCCCCCCCGCCCCAAGTCTTTTAAGGATTCCTGTTCTCACACCTTTAATTTACAGCACACTGTCAGTGTATGAATAGTCACCGCTTCATTTACCCGCCTCACGCTTCATCAGTCACCTTGAGCAGGCTGCTCTCCTCAGGGGCTCGGACCAGCCCCTGGGTGGAAGCTGGGGAAAAATCCTGACTATTTCAAAGAGCTTGGACACGCTTCTTGTCGGCCAGCCCAAAAGTTTCTTAATGTGGCTTTTTGTTTTCTTGTATCGGTCCTTTACTTGTGTGGAGAGTTCATACATCCAGGCTATGCTCCTTCTGAAACAGAACTCTCTTCTGTCGAAGCTCTTCTGCTTTGGATCAAGTAATTAAATATTAATTTACATTTTCTTAAACCTGTGTCATTGGGCAGTGTAAACAGCCTGTGAGTATGTGGCTGTTAGCAGTACAGGGAGAGGATTCATCTTTCCACATTCCTATTTTTTTATCCACAGACCATCTCAAATGCAGCTCTGCTTGCAGCTATCGATAGATGCTTAAAAACATACAGAAGCAGGATGTTCCTGCACAAATGTAACTTTTCAAAAATAACTATTTGTTATTACCCTTTTTATTAAAAAAGAAAGAAGCAAGGAAATAATCAGCCCTCTGCTGAGGGAGTCTTGCCCTAAAGGACTTTCCTTGTGGGCTCTGAAGTCTGGTGAAACCAAGAGAGAGTCTGAAAACTGCTGTGGTTTATATCCATAAGTAAAAGTCAGACAGATCTGATCGTCCCCGTAAATCAGAGCTGTCAAGCGCGTGTCCCTCAGCCTCAGCGACAGCCTTCAGTTGATCCATAGGCAGTGAGAGCGCGGAGGGGAACTCCTTCCATTCCCAAATTCCCAATGCAATGCACCTGCCATTGATACAATGGAAATTAAGAAGTCTTCAATCTTCACATACAGATGAGCTCAGCAAAACAGAGCACCCCCTAGTGAAATCTGGGCATGGGTGTTGTGGGCAAGGAGAGAAACCCGAGGCACCCAGCATCGCCTGAGGCCGTGCTGCCTGGCCCTGCAGAAACCCCCCTGCTGAGCGAGACATCAATAACGGCTTTTTGGGTGGTTTTGCATTTTGAGGGAAGCTTTGCCTCTCTTTACCCTGCCGCTGGAATCCCACCCTCCTCAGGGCTGCAAAATACAGGGGCAGTACAGCTAAAGAGAGCAGGGGTTTCCCCTTACAAATGGCCTGACAGATACTTGACTGCTGAGTGCAGGAGGAATAATCATGTTATTTGTACGTATGTCCTTAGGGCTCGGTTCTTCCTTCTCTATACCCAGTCCAAATTCTCTTATGTCAACCCACTTGCCCCAAGGGCCAGCCACAGCAGTTCGATCCTCCCTGCCATGTGGTTACTTCCTGGCAAACCTACAGGACATTATGTCTCCTCAAATAATGGGATAGTGTGAAGCAGAGAACAACTATTTAATATCTTTAGATAGATGAGCATAACAACGCGGTGTCAAACAGCTTAAAGCAGAGAGAGCCTGCTGACCCCAGGCAGCAACAGGTACAAGTCCCTGGCTTTATTTAGAAGCTGTAATCCTGCAGCATTTCACACCAGATGTTGTCTTGCTCAAAAAGTCCTGGCACAGAACAAGCCTCTCTGCCCTTCGCTGCGCCCACCGAGACCAGTGAGATTACCAGCTTCACCCCACCGGTCCCATGCTGCTGCTTTGGGGTTATTGCTGGGTTTGAAAACTAATCTCCAATCAAATGACGGTGAAACAGTAACTCACCACTATGGCCACCACATGGTTTAGGATGGTTTATCTGAATGCACCGGAGAATCACAGCTTAAATGTGGCTTTTTATTGTACTTCTTGACCAGCCTCCCTGTGGGTTTTGGCCCATAATATACACATTTCCACAGGACTCGTCAGGACAGTTCAGTTGCCTGAACTATTCTGTTTCTTACCTCTAATCATTCATCCTCCCCTTTAAATCTGGTAACAAGTCAAAACCTAAGCAGTCCTCAATAGTATCTTGCATGGCACATCCCGTCCTCAGAGCAGTAGTGCCAGGTAGGTGAGAGGATGAGCCCAATGGAAATGTGTAAAAGAAATTATCTTGCTATGAAGTGTCAGGGTTACCAGGTTCTGCTATGTTTGCCCATTAAATAATCTCTGAGAGGAAGGGATGGGAAGCATCAAACAGATGTCCTGCCCCAAATGGGTGACTGCCTCGGTGCAACATCCCCCAGCTCCTGCATGGTGAGTTTCGTGGGGGAACACGGCCAATGGAAATGAGAAGAACAGAGGGCAATGGGGCTCTTCTCTTCCAAACAAAATTAACCACAAAAAGTCCCTGGGCCTGTGTGATGGGGCTGGGGAACAGTATGGGGTCCCCACGCTATTCCCTCAAGGGAATTGGAGATGATCTGGTTAAAAGTGCAATGGAAAATAAGCCTCACATGCCTGCATTTCCATGTCTTAAGTTGGCACTTGGTAGTGGTGCAGTGAGAAATGCTGTTGGGTGTCTCTTCCTCCTGGGTGGATGAAGATGAAGATGAAGAACTGTTTTTCCCCTGCATGGGGGATGCTGAGGACCCTGGCAGATCTCTGTCTCCTCTCCAAGATGGAATCCTAAACGCTTCCTCCCACACCTGGCACAAGAGTCAAACACATGCACCTTGCCACAGACTTGAATTTAACACTGATGTCAGTTTGTTCACTTATTAAAAGTTGACACTTTAGACCAGCTGAGAGAGGGTCATCAGTTGCCGAGTTTCTAAATATACTAAATGCGCTGCTGTGTAAGGAGGTTAATGTTACCTCCTCTTCCTCCTGGCTGATTTATTGTGCCATTACCTCGGATTCCTGCTCTGTCAAGGCTTTGCGGGTAGGTTGTCACACACCAGCCAGGCAGGCTCCTGGCCACGCCTGCAAAACTGGGAGCGCTTTGTCCTTCCCTGTGTCCTGCAGGAGATGCCTTGGCCCTAGGGATGGCCTGGCAGATGGCTTTTCTTGAAGAGCGTGAGATGCTCCAATGCACGTTGGAGTGAGTTCAGATGAGGGCCATGAAGATGATCAGAGGGCTGGAGCAATTCTCCTGTGAAGACAGGCTCAGAGAGTTGGAGTTGCTCAGCCTGGAGAAGAGGAGGCTCCAGGGAGACCTTATAGCAGCCTGCCAGTATCTGAAAGGGGCCTAGAGGAAAGATGGATAGGGACTCTATCAGGGAGCGTAGCAATAGGATGAGGGGTAACGGTTTTAAATTAGAAGAGGGTAGATTTAGATCATAGAATCATAGAATCACAGAATGTTAGGGATTGGAAGGGACCTCTGGAGATCATCTGGTCCAACTCCCCTGCCAGAGCAGGTCCACCTACAGCAGGTTGCACAGGATGGTGTCCAGGCAGGTTTTGAATGTCTCCAGAGTTGGAGACTCCACCACCTCTCTGGGCAGCCTGTTCCAGTGCTCTGCCACCCTCAAAAGAAAGAAGCTCCTCCTCATGTTCAGATGGAACTTCCTATGTTCAAGTTTGTACCCATTACCTCTTGTCTTATCACTGGGCACCACTGAAGTGGTGGTAATAGGTACAAGCTTGATTAGATATTAGGAAGAAACTCTTTACTCTGATGGTGGTGAGACACTAGATGAGGTTGCCCAGAGAAGTTGTGGGTGCCCCATCCCTGGAAGTGTTCAAGACCAGGTTGGATGGGACTTCAAGCAACCAGGTCCAGTGGAAGGTGTCCATGCCCATGTCAGGGGGGGTTGAAACTAGATGAACTTTAAGGCGCCTTCCAACTCTAACCATTCTGTGATTCTACTCGTGGCATGCGTCCCCTTCCCATCCTGCGCACGATGGCCAGAGAGTCTCCGGCTCCCAGCAGTGCCCTGCAGTGCCACTTGGCTTTGCTAGAGGAGGCTTTGATGGGTTCAGCTCCATGGTTCTCCTTCCCTCTCCTTTCCCAAAGGAAATGCTGAGCAGCACCCCATGCAGGGAGGGCTACTTGTTCAGTAGTGGGTGGAAAGGCTGCAGCAAAACATGGCTGTTTAAACCCTAATGTCTCTTACTTGAGAAGATTTTGCATCCAGAAAAGACTCTCCATCTGATGCACATGAAACTGTCAGAGCGAATTAAAAGCACTGAAAGGTCAGGGCTATAACTCAGTGCTTTTTAAGCACCAAGATTTTGTTGGGGGCAGAGGGAGGGAAGTAGCCACTAATGCAATTTCCAGCAGGAGTACACTCCTCTAATATAATTTGGCCTGGCTACCCTTTCAAAGGCAGCCTTTCCTCAGCTGGGCTGGTTCAGGGCCGTCCTCCTAAATGCCCCAGTAATTATTGATGCGATGAAAGTCTGAGCCTGGGCTTTGCTCTGGCCTCATCAGACCTGGAGTGACACCAGCCTTCAGCACGGAGGACCCCAGTTTGCAGCAAAGAGCGCGTTGCCGGGCATGTAACTGAATGCAATTTATACAGTGTTTTTTTTTCACTGACCATGTTCAATAAAGGTACAAAATGTCTCATTTGCTTAGGATTTGTTCCTTTTTTTCTCTTTGATTGAGGTTTGGCAGTGCTCACATGGTCTGCAAGTTGCGTGGTCCCTTACCAGATCAATAAACATCAGTTACACTGAACTGGATTCCTGATCTCAATTTTACATTCGCTATTTGTCTGCTTCAGTCTGTCTTTCTGCCAGCACCTTAACGTTGCCTATAGCAGAAATCAATAGCCCATTACTCAGTGCTTGCAAGAAAAGGGTTTCCAGGGAAGGGGCACTTCCTTTGAGTATCCATCTCCTTAGGCAAAAGCCATCAGAGGAAGAACTTGGAAGTCTGTCACAAAGTGCTCTCTGTGGCCTCACCCCGTGTGACCTGAAACATGATTTTTCCGACAACTCTTTAAAGATCTTCTTGCAGCATTGCCTTGCCTGCATGATACACTTGAGTATCATCAAAGAATCTCAGCACAGTACTGGTTTACTTCTCTTGCCTTTATTTTGGTCGTCTTTTTTTAGTACATGCCCTGATTGTATGTGGCAGTAGCGTTCCAAAGCTATTGAGTTGCCCCCAAAAGCAGCTAACTGGAGACTTATTACTGGTATTACTCATAAACAGCTAATGCTCAAGGACAGTGTCTGTCCTGGGGGACTCACAGTTTAAGGATAACCATTAATCCCTTCTCCCCTTGTCTAAATCAGTGGGAAGGAAATGGGAATTGTACCATGCGATTTCTAGAGATATTGAGGTTGGCTTCTCTAAGAAGCTGTCCTTTAGGAAAGCAAGAACCGTGGCCAAGGGAATGTGCTGTGAAATCAGTGGGGCTGCGACATGTGAAAGATGGTAGAAGAGGGAAGGCGTGAGAGGCTGTAAAAGAAGCCAGTGAAACCCAGAGTCTGCAGAGCAGCGAGGGCGTTGCAGGGTTTTGTAGGGGCTGCAAAGGATGTGAACTTTGGTGCTGTTACCGGAAACCATGAGAACAAAGAAAGGAGGAGATGAGCCGCATGGTCAGGTTTATAGGCAGTGACGAGGCTGGAAGCAACAATTTTGAATGATTTGAGCCATGACATAGGCATTTGGGAAGGCAGAGAGGCAAGTGTCACAGAAGTTGAGCTTTTAGAAAGGACAGACAGAAAATACACTGCCCCAAAGTCTCATTTGTTTTCTTCCATTTCCCTGGGGGCAGACAGCACTGCCCTCCTCTGGGATGCCCACACAAAAAACCTTGGCAGGAGACATTTGCTGGCTGCCACTTCAGGGCAGGAACCTCTTCCCAAAGCCTGTGTGCCAGCTGCTGGGAGCAACCAAACCTTAGGTGCCAACGTCGCTGCTCACATCGTCCGTCAGCACCCCACACCGCTGCTTTCTGGTTTGCAGCCATCAGCTCAGCCTCTGGCAGGAGTTCCGAACCAGCCTCTACGTTATGAGGCAGCAGGAGGAGATAATCCCCCAAACTGCAGCCTGGAGCCTTGTTAAAAGTAGTCCACGTGACACCGATTGCAGCCAGAAATGGATGAGAGCAGAGCGGTTCTGCACATGGCGTGTTGCAGGGGTCCGCTCGGGGCTGCGGGACCAGGTGCCGGGATGCACAGTCGCATGCTGGTGCGGCCACACGGAGCCGGCTCCAGTTCCAGGTGGGGAGAGGCAGCCGCATGGGAGACGAGATGCTGGGGTTTTTCCCTCCCTGGCACCTTAAACTAGGTAATTATATTTAAAAACTGTGTTGCTAAACCCAAAATGAAATAAGTGAAGGTAAGGACATACCAGAACTAAAGTAGCACAATTTATTGACGTGAGCTGCTAATACACACAGTAGGTAACTACATATATTTAGTCATATATTAAGTGCAAGCTGGATTTTTAGTATACATTTAATACAGTGCATGGTGTAAGCTCATACTATATTTGTGTTCCTCTGGAGTGGCACATGAATCATTAGAAAACTTCCCCACAAACATCAGGCCAAGGAATCAAAATACCTCAATTAACTTTTGAACAAGACTTGGCACAATGGAACTCAGAGAAGGAGGGAAGATAATTCACAGCAGGCCAGAAGAATCCCCAATTAAAATAAAGCAGATATGTCAGAAACAAGGAGGAAGGGCTGGGTTTTTTTGCCATTTTAAAAATGATATCTACTTAGCACCTTCCCAGGTGTCTTCCTCTTGCATTATCTGAGGGGAACAAGAAACTTGTTTCATGTCTTTTTTTTTTTTTTTCCCCTTAGATCTTACATTCCTTTCTTTCTGTTAAAATGCTGAATTGGTGGTGCTGTATTAATAAAGTCCATTTAAAATCCCTGTTTCGTGACTGCTTTCTGGCCAGAGTGATGCGCCCCTTCCTGAACACAGGACAATTTTACCTACGTGATCACAACTCCTGTTTACATTTCCTACCCTCCATGCACTTGGCTTTGCAACTTCAATGTCCTTCAGAGGCTTTAAAAAGGATGTGACTTAGAACTGAAGGTGACAGGCCACTGGGGTTACCAAATTTCTCAAAGATTCAGCCTTTTGCAGGGGTAGAGATGAACTCTTTGGTGAAGGTGAGGAGTTCAGGTGAAGTCTCTCCAAGCCCAGGACGGTAATGCTGGAGCTGCTGCCAGATGTTCAGCTGGAAGGTTGGCCAGCAGGACATGCTGCCGGGAACGAGGCTGTCCTCAGGAGCCTCCCACCGGGATACACGCTCCCATGTGGTATGACTGCTGGAACCTACCGCTTGCACAAGCACAGGAAATTAAAAGGTATCTGTGCTAATGCCCAGATTTCCAGAGCTTATGATGGATAAGTTCCTCGGCGCAGTGGTTCCTTGACCTTTCATTAAGATCTCTGTTTTAAAAAAAAAAAAAAGGCAACGAGAAGAAAAGTTTTGAACTATTGAACCGGGCTACAAATGCTGGTGGCTTGACTTCACAGCAACATAAGGGCCCAGGTAAGTGATAGCCACAAAGAATACATTAATTTTGGGTTTTTTTTGTTTTTTTTTTAATTGGTGACTTCCAGTATCGCTTTGGACATGCAGAGTTAAGTCCTCTGTACAGGTGGTAAAAGGTGTATGTGTTTCTTGATTGTTTTAATGGATTACCATTAGAATGCAACATCCACCTTTATTTAACCTTTACTGAAGCACCAGCGTAAGTGCAGCTGCAGCAGTGCTGTCACCGGTACAGATAACGTGTTTCCAACAGCGGTGTACAGCACTTATGGCAAAGCAGAAAAGAGTGGCTTGCAGGGAAACAACACCTTTATTTGAGGCTCTTAGTCCTGAATTCTGCACATCCTTTGTTTCATTTTCTTCTGTTGCAGACTCTTTTTCACATAATAGTAAATATGTTTCACGTGTGAAATATGCTCTTTAATGCCTGCTAATAAATAAGTATATAATTACCCTGAATCCTATCAGAGATAATATAGTTGAAACTATCTGAAAAACAAAAAATCTATGTACATTACACAGCATAAATGAGCATCCACAAACACCCTACTCCAAGATCTGATTTACAGCGATACAAAAGTGAGAACATACACTTTGGGGGGTGTGGTGTGTGCCCCAGACACAATGTCGAAAACAGCGGGTGGAAGAGAGGGGGGGAGAGGGCAGGGTACAACCGGTAACTGAACGATGAAGGTCAGGTAGGCAGGGGGATGAAAACGAAAAGACCTTCCAGTGTGGAAACCAGAGTGAAGGCGACGTGTACGTGGTGTGGTTTCAGGCAGGTAACCGATGCTGTCCCAGCCCCTTCGGGGCCACCCAGAGCCCAGCCAGCTCGACAGGGTTGAAAAGTAAGGAAATACATTCCTTCTTTTTCTTCCCTCCTTGTCTGATTTTCTCCTGGGAGAGCGCTCCTTGGCTGTTTCCCGCTTTATTTGTCCAGTTTGGCCTTCTGCAGTTTCTAGCCTCCTGTCACCGCTTGGATTTCCATGCACGCACACAGGCACACACAGCCAAATGTCTTAGCCCGAAGGTGACGTTGACCAACTTTTTGGGCTGATTTGCCGATCTTTAAAGCACTTACTGAAGGGCCTCTGCTCCTTCGAACCACGAAGGTGTACAGTTAACCTTAATGTCGCTGAAGTCATCACTCACATGGATACAACGCTTGCAAAGTTCACATCGTAATAAAATAGTAAATGTCTATAAACACCGCATCTGAGATACGCTTTGTGTTTATGCTGAGAAGGTTTAAAGACGAAAGCCCTGAAGAGCTTACGTGTAGGTGTAACAGTGCTAAGTCGAGGTAATTGTTACACGATACTCCCGGTTCACAAAATCCAGTTTCCAGTAGCTTGACGTCGCATTTGTGATGGAGAGCAAGTTGCCACCTACAGCCGCATGAAAGTCTTACTGGCAAACACTGTTTGACGTTCCTCTATTAAGACAGGATGCAGTGGTCCTATTTTTTCCCAGTTTGACTTAATTTGAAAAAAAAGAAAAACATCTCAAAATGGCCATCCGCAGCGTGACATCCTTTTGTTCGTTTTCACAGAGGTGGGTGGGGATTTTGTTTGTCCCAGTCCTTCTCGGATAGATGATAGTGTAGCACCTAGCACCCCGCGACATGTGGGATGCTACCCGTCCCAGCTCCCCTCATGTGAAGTATCGACACTGTGTAGAGTCAATGTAGCAGTAAGAAGTGCATCGCAATTTTCCGTAAGACCTGAAAGAAAAGAGAATATCTCCGTTTCAAAGTACGCTATAGTTCGCATTGCATGGTTTCTGGATGTAACTCCCTGTAGGAATTAAGAACATCAGAAAATGCCAAGCGCAGCTACATACAGCAACCAAAATATGTGGGTAATTTCCGTCAGTGCTCTACTGTGCTCCCCCTTGTCGGCAAAAAGAGAGTCCAGGAGAAATGATGAGTGAAGACTTAATTCGCAGTAACACCAATTTTAAAAAAAATCAAATCCCCATTGGCAGTGGGACTTGAGTGTTACGCAGGGGTGGGTACAGGAGGCCTTAGTGCTCACCCATGGGAACTGTGTAAGGAAATATCTGAGGCTCAGAGTTAAGTGTTTTTCCAGTTACTTCCAATAGCTCCAGCAGGTGTGACTGTGCCTTTTCTTTAACTTTTTTTTCATGTACTTGAAGTAATGATAGTGACACGTGCCCATCTTAGAAATAAAAAAAAGTAAATGGAAGGGATCTTGAAATATAAAGAAAAACAGTGATTTTTGTCTTTCTACTGACTTAAATTGAGCTGCAGTGACTCTACCTACTGAACTCCTGACCAGAGATGTTAATAAAATAAATGTTTTGATGAGATTTTATTGCTAGCATATGTGAATAACCCATCTATTAGATAATCCACAAGCAGCCATTAAGCAAGTCCTTAAAACTATGTCTTTGGATAACTCACATTCTCAGAAAACCAACATAGAATCTGAAGCGAAGGTGTGTGAAATATGAAGAGGCATTTGGGGGCTGGAAAGAGTTGAAAATGGAAAAATCTGTTGCAGCAGAGCTCTTGGAGGAGAAAGTATTTTGGGGTGAAACTCCCATAGGAGTGCCAAGCTCACATACTTATCCCATTTTACTGATGAGTCACAGCTTTTTCTTCAGTTTAGCAGATAATTTTCAGACTGCACACACAAAAATAAAGGACCTCAGTTGCTCTTCACAACTTGATTATACACAGGAAATTAAATTTATAAAAATTTCTCAAGCTTTTGTGGTGCTATTTTTGGCACCAAACTTCAGACTCTAAGAAGGGAATAGTTTTCACAAGAGAAACAGCTCCATGTTGTCTTAAGATGAGATCTGTGTAAATTTTTTCAGGTTTTCAGTTTTGCTGGTCTCGATTTTCGTAATCTCTTACACCAGGAGTTCGCGAACAATTACAGTGGAAGGATTAGCACAGCACTTGACTTACAAAGACATCCTGTGGTTTCTTAGTCTTGTCAATTAGCACATTATTCTTCCATGAATGATGAGGGCTCTGTGCGTAATTTCATTTGCAAATTAAATGTTTCCTGTTAGCCAGTAACAATACCTGACAGTTAAATAGAGGTACTGCGGTGGGAGGCAAAATGCTGACCAGAGGAAGCTGCTTAAACAAAGGCAGAGAAGGCAAGTCAACAATAAGCAGATGTTTTAAATGAAGGGCATTGCTAAGCAGATGCATGGCTTTGCATCTGCTGTTGAGTGCATTTCCTGGTCTTTGGAAAGGCTGATAGGTGATGGGTTGATTCAGGAGCAGAGATACGCCTAGAGTACGCATTAACGGCAAGAGCAACAGGAGGTCGGTTGGAGGTTGTGGTTTGGGGTTTTTTTCCCTTCTGTGTGATCATCTCATAGTCTTTTCTACTCGTGGTATGTTCTGGGTGAATGTTAATGCAATGATAATGTCACCAAATGAAGAAATGTCTGCAAGCAATGGGCAAACATATGTCTATGTGACCTTTCTTATTTTTGTACAGGAAAGAGGCATGCGGTCAGTACTGAGAGATGAGATTTATCCCTTAAAGTCAATGATGTGGAGAAATAATCCAATAGACCCCTTCCCCCCGCTACCTGCAGTGGCCCCAGTGGAACAAGGTTTAAGCTGGTAATACTTTTCTGTTTTAAAGCTGGCAAAGATAAAAAAGAAAAAACAACCGAAAAAAACCCAAAACCCCCAACTCCCACTCCACCACCACCAACAAAAAAAACCCCAAACCAAAGTGAAGACAGCTCATACATACCCAGGGAGATATGTTTTACATGTCAAATATCCAAAATCCTTCCCATCACAGTCTTCAACTCCCTCGTGTCTGTAGCCATCTCCGCAGTAAGCACGGCGGCATCCTAGTGAAAAATAAAGAAAGAAATACCTCCAAGGAACTTCATATGTAAAAGAGGCAGATGAAGTAAGTGAAGCTAGATTTTTATGGGTAAAGTTTAAAGGCATTTCGGGGAGAGCATCCTGTAAGAATTGTCTTTGTCAGAGCAATATTCTTCACTGCAAAGAATAGGCTTTTTTAGCCTCATTTCAATGACCAAGGGAAAGAATGGATAACCAACAAAAAAAATTACTACAGGAATGCTAATTACAACAGCATTTATTTTAATAAGTATTATTACTATAGGTAACCTATAAAAACAAATTAAAGGAAGCATAAAATACAGTTAAATGATTTGGGAGGTCAACATTTCAAAAAAACACTCTGAGGTCATTAAGTGGTTTGAAAATCCCAACCTAGACCTTTACCTGATATTGCACAGTACCTAAGTGTGTCTACTGCGAGTTCTCACACTCGAGCAGAATTATGCAGATCTATTGCGTGTCCATCAAAAAAAAAAAAAGTAAGTAATGATTGCCAAAAAGGTGTTTTTCCCACTGCTGACTCCTACTGGCTTGAAAGTGAGTGGGCCTCGTGACATTTTTTCATCGTGACTGGCATGTAGGTTGCAGTAATTTGTGGGGTTTTTTACTATTTTGGTAACTGGACTTTGCTTTTGATGTCTTCAAATCTTTGAGTATGACTTTACAACTAGAACAAATTCATCTAGCTGAAATCCCTTTGACATCTTTTCAGAGACACTATTAAGCAACAGTTTAAAAGGACATTCAATAATAGGGAGTTTTATAAGAGTTAAAGTGGGTTATTTACAAATAGGAGTGATTAATTCACTGCACCAAGAATCTGTTTGTTAGAAATTGATGCTTCTAAGAACAACAAGCCTATTTTATAATTAAATTCACTTAACACTAGGTTAATCTTTTTCTTTTGGTTCAGTCACAGGAGTGCAATGATGACAATGTGCTCGTTTCCGAGTAACTCAAAGATAACTCTTCGGGTCACATCAGCATCAGAAGTCTACGTATTGCAAGGCCTCGATCAACCTGAAGCTTTACCCAGTGTATAGCACCAAGTAACACAATGTACCTCCAGACACGCAATGTACAGTTCTGCAAGCACTAGAACTAATGAACACTGTTTGCCCGCATGCTTGTTCCCATAGTTGATTGCAAACTCTAATTGAATCATTTTCTCATGCTTGGAGGCTGGAGAGCTCGTGCTCTTTCACTGGATTACTCTGCAGCCAAGCAAGCTTAGAGGGGCATTTATTTTTATGTCTCCCTATACCTGTTGCAACCAAATTGTCTTTGAAATCTCTTTCCTGTTGTCATTGAGAAATTGGCTGGGATTCCTAAGTTATAAGGAGAAGGGTGGCGATGGACAAACTCACAGATGGTGGCTGCATATACCTGATTTTCAAAGTCAGGCAGAAAAATGGAGGTCTATATAAGTGAAAAAGAAAAATTGCATCTTTCAGTGTTGGCTGATGCCTGTTCTGAAACGGGAAGAAGCATTCCTTTGCTAGAACCAACAGAGCACCAAACCCAGTTGTAGATGGTGCGGAGTGCTGCGCTCTGGGGAAGAAATCGAGCTGTAGAAGTAACTGAAAGGTAGAACTGGATGTTGCCAGAGCTGCTTGTATACTAATATGCTCTTTGCTACCCACAAACAGCAAAATGGAAAGGAAGCTTGACTAGATAGGAATCAAAAGTTGTGTAAACCGAGCAGTGAAGGTAACGGGCTGACACCTTCCCTAGGCAAGTGAATAACAAAATCCAAAGCAGTTTTACTGAACCCAGGATGTAGCTTACTATTAGAAACAGCCAGCTTCAGTGTCTATCCTAAGGAGTTTTGTGGTGCACTGCAAAGGTATGCTACATCTTGGCCAGAAAGCCGGCAGCCCCCGGGGAAGGTGTGTACATAGACCAGCTGCTGGAGTCGGCCCCTGAAATGCAGTGGGTTTGCTTTGACTGCAGACACCTCTGCTCAGTGGGGTACACAGTCCTCAGTGAGGATGTTCGAGAAGTACTTGGCATCACCTCTGTCTTGTGCTGGTGTGTGGCATCCACACGCATGAAGAGCCTCCAGTTTTGCACTGTGGCCACTGTCCGTCCCTCTCCTGGTGCCTGCACTTGATCCAGAAACCACGCAAGCTCCCCTGAGTGACACACTCGTGTGATTTACACAGCCGTGTACCCTGTGGGAACAACCAGTGCACCTCCCCTGGTAGAAAGAGGCTGCTCTTGATGTGCTGTAACTTACTTATACAGTCATCAGTCACAACCGCGTTGCCATCGTCGCACTCTTCCCCGTCCTGTACGATCCCATCTCCACAGGTACCGCCAGCCTTGAAGCGGTAATCCGCGGGATAGAAGGGGGTGAGCTGGCCAAACAAACACACAGGGGTTACCCAGTGGACCACGAGCAGCCTGGATAGCAAACAGACCTGAAGGGCTGGGGGAGGCAGATCCTGCAACCGGGTTTTCATATCCCGCTATTTGCTGGTTCACAGGGTTTATACAGAATCCCCATCCCTGGAAGTGTTCAAGGCCAGGTTGGATGAGGCTTTGAGCAATCTGGTCTAGTGGCAAGTGTCCTTGCCCATGGCAGGGGGGTTGGAACTAGGTGATCTTTAAGGTCCCTTCCAACCTAAACCATTTTATGAAGAAACCATTTATCTGATTTGAAGTCCAGTGGACACAAGGAGGATCCTGATGCTGATTTTAGAGGGAAGCAGCTCAGCTCCTTGAAGCAATAAGGAAATACGTGGTTTTGATTTGCAGGGTTTGTGTTTTCCCACAACTTTGGACCTTGGTGAGTTTTTCCTTACTCTGTATTAATTAAAAAATGCAAAAATGCTCTTTACTATTGTAATTCCCCAAACTCAGCCCCAGTTCACCAGTGGAGCCTGGTTCACAGGGAGTCTAGCACAACCTGCAACACTGATGAATTAGCACCTCAGTAATTAAGAATCCCGCAAACAAAAATCACAGAATTAGGTACAGTTGTGGCAGTGCTCAAAAAAGAGCTTTTTCTCCATTTGCTTCATTGATTCTATATGACACTGCAAGTACAGAAGTATGTGCTGTATTTAAAAATGAAACATACACTCACAAGTTTTCTGAGACCACAGTCATATTTTCACCTGGATTGGGAGCCATCCAAAGGTATCCTTGAAATACAAAGATCTCTGGTCTCTTCTAAAAGCTAAGGCATTTTCAGTGTTTAACCGGTCCAATTCTTCTTGATTATTCACCACAAAAATCTGAGGCACAGAAAAAAAGGCAATTGGTAACCCTCTCAAGAAGTATTTTGGGTTGTCACGGAATCTAGTTTTGTAAACTGGCATATATATCTGCAAATAAGTAAATAATTGCACAGAAAAAAAATGATTTGGTTATTTTAGAAACAGAATGGTGTGAGAACTTACAACCATGGACTGCTAGACCATAAAAGGCTCCTTTGCAACTGGTAAGAAGAGGCACGAGTTTCCAAAGGAAAATGGTCTTTCATGAACACCTAGCTATGGCTCCAATGCCCCCTATTGCACAGCCACAGGTAGTGATCATGCAAATACTCGTGCACAATCATTGCTGAGGAAAAAAAAATAAATCAGGTGCTGAAATGCTAAATCCATCCATAAGTGCTTTTTGTGGATTTGTCTATAATTTTTTAGGCATTCTCATGGCTACAAAATAAATAATGCATTACTCAAGGCAACCTTCACTTGACTTTACTACTTTGTACTTTGTTTAGATTTATTAAAATGCATGTTTCTTTGCATGTATATACTTGTGTAAAGTCAAGTCTTCGATTAAACAGAAAAAAATTTAGGTCAAAATGGAAAAATTAGGATGAGCTGTTCTCTTACCATTTTTTTTAATGTCTCAGTCACTGAAATTGGCTGTAAGAGGCATTGGGAAATAATCTCTTCCTTCAGCAGCTTAATCAAATTAATTTTAGCAAGATTCAAACCACTTTTAAATTAAGAAAAAGCAAATGGAGTGCTTCTGAGCAAAATGGATTTAGGTCTGAGCCTGATTCCCACCAGCATAAACAGAATTGGCTCTCTTTAAAACCCTGAAACGCCCTGAAATTTTTACAGAGCAGAATATTCCCATAGCCCCTGACAAAGACCAATTTCATTAAAGAAGAGTTGAATAAAAATGCCTTAAGCTTGAATGAAAGAAATCAAAGGAAACCAGCAAAGAACTCATTCTGTAATTGTGTTCAGGAGCTCAAGTCCCAGCCCCAAAGCTCTAATTTCTCTTGAAATCAACAGCGGATTGGTGCTCTCTGAAGCTCTCTCTTGCAGATACCAGCCTTTGAAACCGCAAAAGATTTAGAAAATGGAATGAACATCAGCCAGCGACACAAAACCAGCGCTGTGTTTCCTAGCCTCTCCCATTCTCTGGCAGAGCTGGCAAAGGGGGAGTTGGCGGGGGAGCGGGTGATTGCAGTGGGGACGTCTCGTGGCAGGATCCTGCTTTGGAGAACCACGCCACACGGGGAAGGGGGAGCACGGAGCACCGTCTCCGCGGCTTTTCCACGCGCAGCTGTAGAAACCCTGACCACAGTTTTCAAGTGGGACAAGGCAGGCTTCAAAGCTGCTGTGTGGGGAATCTGAACAGAATAAATAGCTGTGTTTAAGCTCCCGCTCCTGACGCTCGAGGGAGTAAATGGAATGGGGCAGGAAACGGGGAGCGCTGCCCTGTAAGCAGTCCACTTTCGGAGCTGAGGCTGGCCTCTTTGCCACCCCTCACTTCTGAGAACAGAAATGGCACTTGGTCATCATCAAATGAGAGTTCATAGAGGCAGTGTAGGGTATTTGCATTTTAGGTAGTTACACTCTCATTACCATCTGATATGAAATTCTGGCAGGCAGAGAAGGAGGGTCAGAAGACCTCCACAGAACACTGCAAGCCTTATGCCTTGTCCTGTGAGCTCTCCATGCTGTGAAGTACATGATAGCTTTTCACACTAGTGTGCAGCATGATGTGATACGTACTTTTATTTCCTGGGCTTTCTTCTCTCACCATCAAGTTTTAAAAATAACGGGGTTGTATTCTGATGCAGCACAGACAGGGATGAGCGAGTAACCGACAAGACGTGCAGCACGTTCATGTTCATGCAAAAGATTGAGTTCAATGACCCGGTATAACGGACAGTGTTGTGAGTGTGTCCCTTTCACACTCTGCACCACCAGCTTTCTGACAACCTGACAGATGGGAAAGTTACCCAAGCTAATTGCTGCTTATTGTCATTCAGAGATGAGCAGACACCGTGCAATATCCACTTGTGTGAGTGCAGTGGCTGGGCTGTGCTGGTACACAGCAGCTTGGCAGCATTTTTGTTGCTGATTAAGGGCTACAGTGCTCAGAATAGTAAGGCAGGGCCCAGCAGAAGGAAAAGTACAGAAACAGTATTTAAAAAGACCAAAGAAATCAGAGATGGCAGATTCCTAAGTCCCTTTCCAGCAATGACTTGTCTGTTAAAAGTACTTTGTCCAATTTGCTCATAAAAATGCTTTCCAGAAGGCTAGAGACTGAAATTAGCTATATAAAGTGCATGTCTACAGAGAGGAGCTCAGAAGTTTGATTCCCATGATGCGTGGAGACTCCTTTTTGGTTCAAGGTAGAGGGTCTGTGCTTTGGGACAAAGTTCTATCTTGGGAGAGACTTCTATCTTTTAAGCAAAATGCTTGACCCCAATATTCATTTCTGAAATCACTGCCTTTGCAAAAGAAGAAATAAGCAAGAAAGAGATGCTTACTTTGCTGACCAATCTGAAATACATTTCAATTGACTGAAATAACAAGAACAGATTATATATGTACAGTAGCAGATGGAAGAAAGCATCCTCGGGCTTGTAAAAAAATTTTTAAACATGTGCTACATTACTGATGGTTTGAAAGAGCTGCATTTTAGCACCTAAGTTGCACAACCCTCAGACTGGTTATGAGACCAGACTGTTTTGCACTGACTGGATCCTAGAGGCTGTGGATACTAGAAGTAGCAAACTGTCTGCATACAGACATCTTCCCTGTTAAATCCAAGCCATTAGTAAATACACCACCTCTAGTAATAAAAGTATTTAAGAATTGCTCACATCCTCTCTGAGAAAATCTGCTTACCGCAGGGACTTTTGGATAACTGTGTCCAAACACAGATTCCTCATATGGCGGGTTATTCACATGTTGTGGGTATCTGCAGAGACATCTCCCTGGAGGCCCTGGAAGTCCTCTTTCCCCTTTTGGTCCTACCGCAAAATGGCCTAGGAAGCAAAATACCAGGTTCCCTTGTTAAGAAGTTAATACACAAAACACAGACGCTGCCTTAGTGTAAAAAGCACAGGTCAGGTAGACATATCCATTTACCTAAGTTTTCAGATATGCACATTTCCCACGAAATCCACTGGGGACTGAGAGAGGGATTACCAGACTCACCAATTCCAGTACATCAGGAGAAAGACCTGAGTTTGTACCACAGTCATATTATTTCAGCTCATTTTTTATAATTTTTCTGCCAACTTTACAGAGAAAGAGGGCAATCCTTTGTTTAGAATAAATATCAGCCTGTTTGAAGTTATGGAAATTCAGGACGTGATGAACACACAGATCACTCTACAGCACCTATGCACCAAGGTTCGTAGAGTCAGACTCTGTATACATCCACAAAGCATTGGAGTTGCGCATTTGTACAACCACTTGAGTAATACTTTTTCTGAGGTTTCTGTACAGGAACACCCAACTAGAAATACAGGAAGGCTACAAATAAAAATGAAAAAAAGAAAATACTGCTCTTTGACTTTCAAACTTTGGCAAGGATGTGCTACTCTGCAGAATCAGACTCTGAGCCAACATGTTCATACTGCAAGCAGTGACATCATGACAGAAAAGTCTTTTAGGATCAGAATTTATATTCTAGAGGGAAAAGATTAACAAGCCTGACACATAAACTTTCTGTGGATGGAATAAAGCCTTTAGAAAGTAATGTCAAGATCCTGGCTGCCTTCCCACTGGCATGGTGAAAACTCTGCCCTCTGAAAACTTCTAGCTAATTTACTCAAGACAAGGATGTTTCATAATGGGAGAACTGAGACGTGAAGGTTTTGAAGCAGCCCCCAGCTTCACAGATGTACTGTTTCCTCACCACCGCAAGAAGAGGCCTCTTGCCCAAAGATGTAATCAAGGGAAGAAAAAGGGAAAGAAAATGGAAGAGGACATTGAACAGTTCGGCTGCAGTATCAGCAGCTGTTTCCCATTTGAGGCAACAGTAGTTTCCAGATCGTTTTAGTTTTCCTTTCAGGTGCTTTAGTATATACCCAGGTTGAGAAAATCCTACCTGAGGGTTCACTGTCACTGAACACTGTGTGTCATGTGTTATCCTTCATGCCTATGCTTGGTCTCACAAGGTGCCTAGAGTTCATGTGCACACATAGCTTTGAAGTTGTACAATTACCAGTTAGAAGATTTTTCTCGTAATTTCTACAACATTCACAATTGCAGTGAGCAAACCTACAGCATTTAGCTAAAGAGAGAGAGGGGTTTTTTTTCACCATTGTTTTTTGCCTCTCTGACTTCTATCCCTTTCCTTCTCTTCCCTTCTTCCCTTACTGTCATTGTGACTTGAGTCTCATCTGTTTTTCTTTTACAGAGCTGCACGGGGTGAGTATGTCCTGGCTGATTAGAAATCACAATCTTTCACTGTAAGCCAGGATATCTGGAGAAGCAGCAGACCTTTGATGATGGAGATTAACTAGTTCCTCCAAGGCTGCCAGATGGCTTTTCTTCATCCCCATCTACCAAAGATCCCACAGGCCATGTTTTTGGTTTTATTTGAAACATCAGAAGCCATAATGTAGGCTTTAAAGTAATGTACATAGTCCTTACGATCTGCCTTCAGGAGGAACCCTTTTCTCGCTGTCGGTGGAGAAGCAAATGAAGCCCTGCAACAGTTTTTGTAAAGGGACTTATGTAGGCATATGTAACGAGTCAGGAAGGGCTGGTGAGCAGGGACATTCTTTAGGAAACCACCCTATCTCCTGCTTACCTGATCCTGAAGGTCCAGGGGGGCCTGGCTGACCAGAAGGACCAGGCCTTCCAGGTGGACCCATGACACCTGCAGGTCCAATGTCTCCCTTTAGCCCCTAGGAGAGAGATGACATCCATTTGTTTACTAGACTATTAATAACATACAACCTCTTCCAGCCAGCACTGGCTTCCCTTTCAAGAGACCCAAGACGTTTGCCAATAGGAACGTGCAGTGTGAAGAGGGGTTGTCCTTTGCTACATGGAGACAGAAAAGCATGTGCAGGCAGGACTTGTGCTCCTAAAAGTGAACGGTCCCAGCAGAGCTGCTCTGTGTGGAGTCAGGGATCACCCTGCTCTGGTGGCCTTCCTTTAAGGATGCTTTTTTACTCCTGGTAACTCTCTAGGAGTCAGTGCAGCTCCAAAAGAAAAGGCTGGTGGAGCTGAAATAGGTGACCCTGGAAATCCTTAGTTACTGTACTAATACACAATGTGGGGGGTAGGGGAAAGAAAATTCACTAAGGAATTGGCAAGGGCTTCTGCAGTGACACTTCCCAGTCTGAGGGTGCAGTTGTTCAGAAGCACACTAATGACTTTGAGGCCCACACTGTTTTCAGAAGTACTTTAGGTGCCTGGCTTCCTGTATCTCCTTGACTTTCACCATAGGTGTAGCTCTGTTAGCAAATCACCGTGAGGCAAGCAAGGGCTTGGCTTTGCAAAGTGCAAGCTAGTGTGTGGCAACACTGTGCTGACAAATGGTGTCCCTTTGGTACCTTAGCACTCAGTCGGAATGCTGTAAAATTACATATGGGAGATGATCTTACACACAGTTACCCTACAATAGCTAAATATTCTGTAATGTGAGCCCTAATTTGTCTCATGGGAGCTTGCTTGTGCAGCCTTACCCTTAGGCATTTGGAAGTTTCACCCTAGAATTGTTGGGTACCTTCCTATTTTTGTTTCTGAATTTAAAATAGTGACTCTTATTAAAAATAACTGTATTTATCTTCCTGCTCATATACTCTCCTAGGCTTGGATTTCTCGGCTTTATATTTCAGAAGGGTATTACATAGCTTAAAGTTTAAATATCTGATTTGATTTTTATGCAACTGCCTAGATCATTTAGTACAACAAAGATGATGTGTGCTATGTAAGTTTTCCTTTAATGACAAAGGAGTTGAATTGTTTGAGGACAGTGTAATTCCAAGTTTATGTGCATTCACAGGTGAGTGATGAGTAGTTGCATGTCTAATTTCAGAGTAATGAAGCATATGTAGTAATATATGTTAAAATAATTTGTTGTTATACAATATATTGTATCCCATGGATAAGTTTGAATGTCACTTGCACTGTTTCAACAGAAGAAGCTTGATTTTGCCATGGCCCATAAAGAACTAATTGAATATTTGCTTTGTTTAATCCTATTCAGTAAGCTCTGCGCCATCAAAATATTCCAGGATTTATGCGAATGTCATCGATGCTGATCCTTAATTACTTCTTACATTAGGCAACACAGAACCAGCAGACCAGGATTTTGTAGCCCCAGAGAAATCTGTGGGAAATCTCTTTCCCCCACCCAAGAGCGATCTGGCAGAGGCAAGCCAGCACCAGTCGGATGTGTACTGCCTGAAAACAAGCTGTCTGTTCCGTCTCCTGCTTTGGAGGAATGATTGCTTAATGCTCTCTTGTTCAGCGCAGAGAGATTAAATAATAAGGGCGAGATTTGTATTAAGTATTTTTGCCTTCTTTCTTTTCACATGCACCCATGGCATTCAGAAAAGCTTTTCCCGCAGACAATATTTATATTCCTCTCCTTTCTTTCAAAGCAATCCTATCTAAAACTCTTAAGTCATTCCTTCTTACCAAGGTTGAAACCCTAAAGTTGCTCCTTAGGTTCAACTCCCAAATTACAAACCTTTGGGTGTTATATCTCAGTTTGAGAGCGGTGAGGCTGTGACTTGTGACTCCCACCTCCTGGCCACCTTTTAGGAAGAGCCTGCCCCAGAGGCAAAGGAGAGCTGAAGAAGTCAGGGAGATGATCAAGACTATCTCAAAATGGAAGTGGAAGTAACACCTTCCTAATTTAGCTGCTTTTATCTAGGGATGTCAGCTGGATCAAGGGGCAGGAAATGGCCCCATGTTGATGGAAACTATCCTCTCAGCTGAACAAGCAGCCAGACTATAACTACAGCACTTAAAGGCAGCAGCCAGACCCACAGAGCCTTAAAATGCCACTCTCAAGTGTTTTCAAAGGATTGAAAAAGAAGAAAGGAAATAGCTACTTCACCAATTACAGAGGGAAACACAGTTTTCCTGCAGAAGATCAATCCTGAAATTGCTTTCAGGGCACTAGGAAAGGGTTGTGTACTAAGCCTGGAAATCCTAATTTACGGCCAGACTATAATTCTTTTAGTCGCACTGATTGTTGCCTTAAATTATGACACGCCTTACGTCACCATTTTTTGATTAAGACACTGCGTAATCTAACAAAACGTCTAAGGTCAAGTAAGAAGTGAGCTGTGTTCTGGTTGATTGGCAGGTGCTATGTCCTCTTTGCCTTACACTGCAGAAAGTTATTCTGTGCACATTATTTTTGGCAGGACAGACGAGCACAGTTTACAAAAAAACCCAAACCAAAACCAGCAAAGAGCACACATTGGCTTTTAAGACCTGACAAATGAAAGACGAAAAAATATTTCTTCTGGTTCATCTAGCAGACTTATATATATTGCACATACCTTCCTTACTTGGTGACCTACTATTCCCTCCCTAGCACCACACAATTTTTAATTTTTCCCCACGCTGGCTATTCCTTCCCTTCAGGTATTAGCTGATGGCATCAGACCAACAATGAAGCAGGCACGTGCCTCTGTTTGCAATGCTGGGCATAGCCAGACTGCAGATAAAATGCTTTCAGCTGAGCCCGTTAACATCTTACATCTACAAGCTCCTGCACCCGAGCAGATGCACATTAACGCCAAAGTCGGTCTAGCAAGAACAAGTCCCCGTCCCTGTCAGTCAGTGAAAAGAAACAGGCTCTGCAGGTGGCAATTCAGAGCACCAGGAACTGGTCTCCTTTGTACCCCCAGTATCATTGCTTAAAATAAATACACAAGGAAAGGCGCACTCAAAAAGGCATATTTGGTGACTTGAATAGGTAATGATACCAATAGTCCTACTTCCCTCCTTGGAAATGCTATAGTGGAGGAGCCCAGTATCAAATTTACACACAATTCCTAGTCTTTACATTTCATCTGAAAATCTGAAAAACATTGTTCTGCCAGCTTAAGTATTTTAAGCTCTAAATAAGGACCATTTGTCTACCCTCCTATTCCTGAACAGCTTCCATGTGAGATTACCACCCCCTAACTTCACTATGTGTCTTCCTGACCTTTCTCAGAGCAGAAGAATCTGTCCCTGGCATGCAGTACTATGGTGAGAACCGTCATATAAATATCCAGCCTAAAAAATCAAACTTGGTTTAGTGTGAACAGAAGAAACGGGAGAAACAGAGTGGGTGTTTTGGTGCTTTGGTTCTTTGCACTGTGTGTGGGACATCTCCAAGGCTTCGTGGCTCAGCCAGCTGATTTGTGTTGACCAAAGCTTGGGCCTGGGCAAAGCCTGACTCAACCAAATTGGAAAGTGTGGACAGAAAGTATCCCCCAGGTGGGCATGAACAGATGCTGGATGCACACTTAGTGCATGTGCTAGGAACCAGGAGCGTATTACAGTGCAATACAGGACTGAGGTTTGGATGAACAGACCAGTGGTTTTCGTTGCCACAGACCACATACCAATTTAAGCCATTACAGTGTACTATTCTTGGTGTACAGGCGGCTGCTGCCAGTGCACACAAGCAGTGTTTTTGCTAGCAGAAGTAGAGTAGCTCTTTGCACTGCTAAGCCAGGAAGAAAATTCATGGACAGGCAACGGGATGTCCCTTTCAAGATGCTGACACTGCCTCTCTGTGTGGAACTGAGAAGAGCAGGGCTGTTTTTTGTATCATCCACAGCAATCCTTCCCTCATTCAGAGCCCCAGAAATACATTGTTTTCCTACAAACCTTCCTTTGCTCATCCCAGGAACCTGTTTTCACTATGGAGGCTGATACCTGGGCAGGCTGAAACGTGCTGAATTTTGAATATACCCCATTTGCCATTGCAGCCTACCAAGCTGCCTGTAAATCCGGCAGCCCTGCTCCCCAAGTCAGCCTCAGGGCTAGGGATCTATGAAGTGCACGGTCCCATGACAACATTACATCCCGCGCTCTCTGAGACATGGACCTTGTTCCAACTCCCTAGCCATCCATCAGGTGGGGTTGGGACTGTAGCTCTGCGTTGCTTAGGGATCAAAGGGGGCGTTCAAGGTCTGCTAAAGTTATATTCTAGTAGTTCATTACCAAGCCAGGGGAAATACAACTTTCCCCATGCTGTGTGGCCAAGGAGCTGCATGCTGCAGGTCAGGGTCCAGCCCTAAAGTAGAGATTTTAACTCCTGCAGTGCCTGTGCATGTGTGTAAGGTGTTTCAGGGCTTCTGTCCAGTCCCGCTGTGACAATGTGCATGGTACCATGAGAGCACAGACCACACAATTGTACGGCACCACCAACACAGACACCAGAAGTCACAGGAAGGGGAACAGTGGTCCTACTTGTTTGCCTCGTTTTCCAGGTCTTCCGATAGGTCCTCTGTGTCCTGGTACTCCAGACTGTCCCTTCGGACCCATCTCTCCCTTGGTGGGTGTGGAGGGAAGGAAGCAGGATGTAAGTACATAAATGCACATTACCATGATTATATCTACCTTATACAAGACAGCAGGTGGATGGTGCTCTAATTCACACAATTCCTCTAGATAAATGCTGGGACCATTTTTTTCTCAGAACATCAAAACTATAACAAAATATTTTCAAACAAGCATAAAGTGAAAAAAATCTCCCGTAACTTAGCCAAATTTCCCTGAAAAATCCTTTCCTAAACAGGAAGCCAAATGGAGAGATCTGAAACGTGTTCAGAGACTTGACAAGATCAAGGCTAGCAAAACTCTCTGTTCCATTTGGCAATATCTTGCTTTGCGGTTAAGATGCATGTGTAATAAAGTCACTTAGGGAAAGGAAGGTGAATAGACTCATCTTCTAACCTCCTTAGAAGCAAACATTATTTCCTTATCCTCATTTCAGAGTAAGACGTGATTATGTCATTTAGGATTTCTATCTGTAAAACAACATCTGAATTGTGATTGTTTTTTAAGTACAGAATAATGATGACATCCAAGCTGGTTGGGATTACCACTGCTATTTATAGTTGTGCCATTTTGATTCAGCATATCAAGAGGGAAATACTTATTATCTTCAAGTGAATAACACCCAAACGATTGGGCCAGTTATGAATCTATCATCAAGAGTCTGAACATGTTAAACAGGAGGAAGATTATGACTAAAACAATGTTCTGGGAAAAAAGAGAAACAAGAACAAACAATTACATCTCAGAGTTTTCTCTAAAGATACAAAGTCTAAAGAATTTGATCAAGTCTCAGAAGGGCTGACCATTGAGTCAAGCAAGACCTTCAATGCCATATGCTTTCCAGAATGTCCCTAAAGTCATTCGTTGACCCATTGGCAGCACTTAACACAACTCCCCAGTACATCACACCCACTTACTTTTTGTCCCAGCATTCCAGGAAAGCCTATTTCTCCCTACAAAGTAGAAGGAGGAAAAGCATCAAAAAATGTGGAATGACCTTTGCCAAAGTCAAGAATCTCTTGACCCCCAAGTCAAGAATCTCACTTTTTTTTTTTTTCTCCTCACAGCATTATAGTATCGCTAGCTAAAAACATTTTGCCAAGCTGTTGTGGTCCTGGACTGCACAGGCCAGGAAAGACTAAAGTTACCTCTAAGGAAAACCCCCCTCTACCTCATCACTCCCCAATGTGCTGGGGCTGGGGGCACACGGACATTGAGGTTGGCCCACCACCCTCCCATCAGCTGGGACCACTGCCTGCCCTCACCGTTCTTGCCCTCCCAGGAAGATGCCTCCAGGCTCCCTTCTGCTCCTGTTTTTCGCTATCAGAAGTACATTAGACCTCATTTGCACGTTCAGCTAAAGCTCATGACCATTTGGAAAAGAAAATTACCTGGTCTCCTTTGACTCCTTTGTCACCCCTGTCACCTCTGGATCCCTGGAAAGAGATAACAGGGTGACAACAGCTCAATTACTACCATTTCACAAGGAAGCAAAAAATACTTTTCCTACACAAGGCATTATTTGGAGTCACACAGAATACAGTAGATTCTCCAGAGTGAGGTATATGGTAGATACCCTGAAATGTTTCCTTATTACTTTCATTGATATTGTAAGAGAGTTAGGAGTAATGCTTATAGAAAAAGGAACTCATTGTCCCTAAATAATTACTTTATACACATCCTTTCCTGGATGTAATTCTTCCAAACTTGGGTTTTTTCTCTGGTTGACTTCATCCAAGTTCAGGTCCCACTACATGGTCTTACAGGAAAAACTGTCTCTGTTCTAAAGTATATATAGCCTAAATAAACCAGACTGACAATTAAGGATTATTATACCCATTCTACAGATGGAGAAACTTTAGTGAGGTGCACTGTAGTAAATTGTTCAGAAGAAGACGGGGTGTAAAACTCACTTCAGCATCCCAACCCAAGACACAAGCCTGTGCTCCTTCTCGATGTTTGTTTTCATTTCTCATTGGGACCTTTATATTTCACTCCATCAAAATTCAATCTCATTTCTACAGTTACTTTTTTTTTTTTTACATGACTGTTTCCAATTGTTAAATTATACATTATTCTATTGTCACACTGACCTTTTCTCCTCTGGTTCCAGGAAAACCCTAAAGGGAATGGTAGATATTTTAGTGCTTCTGGCTTTCAAGATTATCCAAGAAGCAGGGCTTTCAAACTTTAAAGTGAAGAAAAAGAATGAAGCACAAATAATTAATTGCATCAACTTGTAAATGCAAATGAATATTTATAACTTGTAAAATTGCACAGAAACAGAACTATGAAATACGAAATAAAGGCAAGACAACTCAGCCCAAAAGCCAATGTGAAAAAGCCAGGTAAAGCCAGCAGGTTTGACAATGCTTTTAAAATTGAAACAAAGGAAACAAAATGTAACTGAAAGTGAATGAAGCCTTAGATGCCACAATTAATAATCTAACTTAATTTTGGCAATAATCTTCCTCTTATGTTTTTTCCCCCTGTGAAACTTCCTTAAATTATACTTAAGTAATCTTCTAATGTGAAGATTACTATAAAACTGAGTTTCTCTTTAAGAAAGATATGATAAACAATGGCGTTCTGTTCTTCTTTCCAGTCCTTTATTTGAGTAAACTAATTACATAATTTTTTCAGGCATATTAAAATATTGTGGCCTAAATTTTTAAAGGCAGAGGCTATGCTATGTACAATGATGTACAGATACTAGAACATCCAGACCAAATTACGCTTACTATTGCACAATTCTATTGACAATTCTATTGTCAAATATTCAGTCAAATTGTCAATTCTATTGACAACTGTCAATAGAATCATAGAATGTTTTGTGTTGGAAGGGACATTTAAAGGTCATGTAGTCCAACCCCCCCTGCAATGAGCAGAGACATCTTCAACTAGATCAGGTTGCTCAGAGCCCCCTCCAACCTGACCTTGAATGTTTCCAGGGATGGGGCATCTGCCACCTCTCTGGGCAACATGAGAAATACATATGCATAGTTTTAGTAGAGGACAAAAATGATATCCACAGTCTTATGAGGTGGGTGGAAAACACTGCAGACACAAGTTAATGTTGCAGATAAACCTAAGAACCCCAGATTTCTACAGGGATACAGTTATATATGTTTTGCTTTTAAAATAAATTTTTGCATTACAGTAATTTACACCAAAGCATTTCTATGAAAAGCCAAAAACACAGCCAAGCCTAACGAGACAACATAACCTTGCTTGACAGAGAACATATCTTTTTAGCTGTATTAGAAAAGATATATCCTGATAAATGCTTTCCAGCAAATTCACAAGGAAAGCAGCTGTCGGCAGAGCATTAGAAACCAATGTCTGAAAATGCACCATTTGGTTAACAAACCTTGGAGCCCATTGGTCCTCTTGTACCTGGCAATCCCATCACACCCAACTCTCCCTTTTCACCCTAAAGGGGTCAATAAAGAGAGTTATTGATTGTGGCTCTCTGACGAGGTCATATTTGAATGGACTTGAGACAAGCCTGACCTTGGTGGAGCATTGTAGTCAGAGGTCTATATTGCAATTGTATCCTGCCTGAGTCCTCATATGTTGTCGTACACTTCTATTTGCATTTCCTTGGGTGTGCAACTTCTGCTTCAGTTTTGCCAGATGTTATTAAAGGACATGCAAGCAAATTTGCAGCAGCAGTGCATCTTTTTACTGCATGAAGGTGCATTGTCTCTACCCAGCGTCACTTTCACTAAGTTGCAGGAAAGAAAGGTATTTTGCTGCAAGCCTTTATGGCTTGAGGGGGGGCACAGTGACTACCTTTGTCATAGTTCTGAGACATCATGTGCTTTACAGTGGTTTGGAGCCAGTAAATCATGAAAAGACTTTACAACAACTTCTCTGGCTGCTGTCAGCTAATTATATCTAGGGTGAAATACGGAGTAGTCCCCGCAGACATGCAGCAGCCCTACCAGCAGAATACAGTTGGATCTCATTCTCCTTTGGCTTTCACTGTCCTAGTAGTGAAGAGGATTTTCACATTGGCTGCTGCCCCGCCAGAAGTTCAGAAAAGACTTGAAGAAACAAAGTAGGAGAAATAAGGATTGGACCAAGGCTGTGTCTAAGAAAGAGAAGACAGGTAATGAGGAAAATGATGAAGAAATAGAAGGCACAGACATGGCCATAAGAAAAAAACCAACAGCTAACTGGATATTTACAGTAAGAAGATGATGCAGCAAATGACTATAGCAGAGACGGATATCAGGATTTTGGGAAGATCAGGGATCAGAAGAAGAGACAGGGAAGAGAGACACAACCAATGGAAGTGAGCACAGAGATCTGCTGGCCTCTATTCAGTTGGAGCCTTCATTGACAGATAGTAAACAGAAATTTATAAAGACCAGAAGAAATGAAAATGCAAACCCATCTAAATAACAGAGGAGACAAGTATCAGAAGAGACAATAAAAGCAGAAGAATGGGAATTAAACAGCAAGTAGGACTTGCAGTCCTACTACCCAATGTGAGGGATGCTTCTGGGAGTGTGATGAAAAAGCGTAACAATAGACAGAGAGAAGATAAAATCAAAATTGGGAAGATTTCATAAATAAAACTAGAGCTTATATGAGGAAAAGGCCAAGTGAATGAGCTTTCTGACTCCTCTACTCTCAGTATTCAGACTGAGGGAACGAGGTAGTTGGACTTTCCTTGTGCCCCCACTGCTCCCACAACGCATTTGGGAGGACACTGTTTGTCATCCCACAGTTCAAAGTGAACATTGGCTCCTTTTTAGTACCTAGCCTCTTGTTGCTTGCCTACACTCCTACATACTTTAACATGATGTTCCTCATTTAACATAGCTGTGAAGAGCCTGAGGGTCTGCTTCCCAGGTGTGGCTTGAGTTTGGAAGTCGTCTACCATTATTCTTGCTGTAGCAAGAGCTACTGCATCATGTCCTCTGAGCTGGGGGCACCAAATTTCACAGAGCAAATGAGGAGTCAAAGATTTACTGGAAAATACAGCTTCAAACTTAAACAATGTGTGCAGTCCTTTCGCCTGATGCATGCTGGATTGAAGAAACACTATCTCAAAAGTCCCGGTAGAAAATTTGTGCACTGTGGCTCCTGTGAAGGGCTGTATACCTTTTGCACAAAGTAATACTCAGTAAAGGACTGTCCTGCAGCTTTTTTAATAATAAATGCAGATGAAACAACCACTCTGCAGCAGCAAAGTGTGTTCTTTCATTTCTTCTGCTGTTGGTTATCAAAAATCATAGGAATTAATGTTTGTTTGTATGAACTTCAAAGATCTGATCAGCAATCCATACGCTTTGTAATCTCTTTCCGCTGATATCAGCCTGGTATTTTCCCTACAGTCACACAGGTATGTTGCCAAGAAGCACAAACTCAGGCAAAGAGACCATCATAAAGAGCAGACACAAAGACGATGATCAGTTTTGAAACACTGATTTGTGTGATTGTGAGCCACCAGTGGTTATCAATCTGTCTTCATTAGACTGATTTTCGATTCCCCTTCAGCAGATTTTAATCAACATAAGAAGTGCTACAGGTGCTAGGCTGAAGGTAAAGTAACCTAACCTTAGGCTGGGCAGGTCTTTGCAGAGTTGTGTGAGAAATGGCACAAGCACAGAGTGTCCTTGCACTGCTGCAACTTCTCAACCTCCAGTAGACAGCAGTTTAGAGACTTTCTGAGACAACTGTTGTGTTTCGATCATGAGGCCTTACGGGTTATCCCATGTGAATTTCAGTCTTACCTTTGGTCCCACAGGTCCAGGCCATCCTACTGGTCCTGGCATCCCGGGGACACCCGGGGGACCTGGTCTACCCTTGAACGGAAAACATCGATTACAATAATTCATTTAACATCTTTCCTACACACAGGCCTCCACTGCAGACAGGAGTTATGGAGGAATATAGGCTTTTCAGGAAAAGACATGCAAATGCTTCTTTACCTTGTTTTTAATAGAAAAAATACTATATTATATTCATAATACAGATTGTGTTGATGCCACTGGAAGAAGTGTGGGCCCGCAGAAATATCAGGTTATACTGATTCAAATAAGTAGATCTGTTACAGAGTAAATCTACACGCAGTCATAATAATCATCCTAAAAACCCAATATCAATAACTTAAATCTTCTTTTCATTTAATAAGATGGTGTAAATAAAAAAGACTTGCATGTAATTATATGAGTAGAAATTCAATTTACATTAAGAACAGAACCAAATCTTTAACTAGGATATTCCTATTTACTATTATTCTTATTCTGAACATTCACATATTACTAGCTATAATTGCTCTTTATTAGCTACTATATGGCTAGCAATAACTACCTACATACAGTTATGTATCGATTTTAATTATTGCCTGCAAATCAGTCTGAGTATCTCCTAAAATGCTGCAGATTACTGCTATACCACTTCTTTATGCCACTTAACAAAATAATCTTCTAAATGTTGTCATGATATTTGCGGCTAAGAGTGAACTCCCACAAGACGGACAGATTTTAGCAGGAATTATACTATTTTATTTCCAACCTGGGCAACGTCCCCTTTGGGACATATTAATTTTTTGTCAGAAGAGTAAATACTGATGTACTGTATTTAAGGTTTGCACTTTCTTTTAGGTTGGTGGGTGACTCTCTCTGAGACATTTCTGTGTTGAATACTTGAATTTATAAGTAATTTTCTTTTACTGTAGGGTATTTGCAATTTAGGTTAAAGAAAATGACCTCTTTTGCTTATGTGTTTCTTATTTATTTGAATTACTAATCGGTAGCTGGTGTTAAAATCTTTTGTATATTATTAGAAGGGTGTTAAAATCCTTAGTATATAATTAGAAGGGTGCTTCTTTTCCTGGTTAGTGACTACTACCAGCATAGCTCTGATTTCATCCTACATTTCTGTCTTCTTTTAAAGTTAATTACGTTAAATGGAGGCACTTAGTGACTGAGATAATGTATTCTGTTTCATCATATGTAGGGGCACATATTTTTGACAATATATCATGGCTCATATGTCACCAAGCATAGGACTGTAGTCATCATATTGCATCGGTGCCAAAACTCTGTGAATGTAATCATTAATGAATATTCCTCCTTCCGGACTATTCGGCTGAGCCTTGTTTTGACTTTGGAGCAGTGAAAAGTTTGGTTTTGCTTTGGGTTTTTTTAATACACTTTTTCTGATAGCTCCCATACACTGCTGCCTCTGTCCGCAGAGGTATAGCTCAGGTAATTTTCCACTCTGTTTTAATTGTCTGGCCAGAGCCACACACTCTTACTGAGGGAATCTGTTGAATTCAAACCAGCTGGGACAGCTCTCCAAGCCAGAGAGCCCAGGTCTCTAGCCCGGGGCCCAGAACTCCCTACCACCCATCCTGGATACCAGGCGAAGCAGCACAAACAGGTTAAACTTCAATATTAGCTAAATTTATTTAACTGTTGTCTGCACCCCTCTCAGCTTCTATGTGTCAAGCATTAAACTAGTGTCTGAAACCTTTGTTCATACCTTTCTTCCTGGCCTGCCAATCTCCCCCTGCCAGAGAAAGGAATACGTTAGTCTCATAGGCACCACACATATTAAGAATATCTTTCAAGACTTTGCTTACAGAGATAAAAGGAGAAGAATTACTTCAACAGAGCTCCTTGGTCTTCCCTGTGTTTCAGCACGAAATCTATAGTCACCCCCTTGCACAGCAAAGCATGTAATTATGTGCTGAGCTTCAGGTATAAGGCTCTTCAAGCATCATCATGGAGCAAATGCTTAGCAGATCTGAAACCATAACTTAACATATAGACCACTTTTAATAGCTGAGCTGACCGATACAATTAACACTGCATACGAGAGCTCCGCATCTCACGTTCTCCCACAGGGACAAGGTGGTCAAAGGCTGTTGGATCACTAGGATCATGGTCTTGTGCACCTGAGCTGCTTTCTTAACGCATACTGCAGACATAGGCAGCTATCATGAGAAACCGTAAAAATATTTCAAGATTGAAAATGAGCCCTGAAAGACGAAGATTTAAACTGAATCTTCAAATCTATTCACAGCTTTCCATTAAATCAAAGCAAACCCTGACATCCAAAAGGCCCACCAGTAACTAAAGAGACAAGGAAAAAAGTGAACACAAGCCCCCCATCTCTTTCCTTGCCCCCTCAAAAACATATCAAACTCCGTAACATAGACACTTACTTTCTCCCCTTTTGGTCCCATTATACCAGGAATTCCTTGTGGACCCTAGAGAGAAAAGTGAACGCATTAGTAAGAAGGCACTGATGGTTGCATTCCCTCAACCCGTGGCCCTATAAGTGTCTCCTGGGAATAGTATGAATGCGCAAGGTTGGGATGTTGGATGTGGTGTTTGAATGCGGCCTCTAAACAGCAGGTCTGTGTCACTGCTAAGCAGCAGGCTGGAGAGCTGGACTAACATAAGAAGTGCAGGGACATCGGGCAAATGAAAGATGAGAAGTTATTGGAGTCCTGAAGAATTAGTGACAATGAAGACACAGAGACACCGTGTCAGCTGGCAAAGGAGGTCAGCCAAAGGGGTGGTATAAAACATGTGGAATGGGCTCTGCAGTGTGGTACAGACATGGAGGATTGCCAGCACTTCTGAATCCTGAAGATATTCCTCCTGAAGGCTGATTCTCCTTTCAGGAGACTTCTTAATCCAGGTAGACCTTGAACCCCATTTCAGAAAAAAATTCTGAAAAACAGTTTTGCTTCTAGAATGCTTTGGTTCACAGACCATCTCTGAGTTTTGAATGACTAAGGAAAGAGAGTACCATGAGCCTGCATCTCAGGAGCATTAGTTTCACCATGCGAATCACTCACTCCAGGTTTGTATCCTGGCTGTCTTATACTGTCCAAAACATGATGCAGATTGTACACAAATGGGAGCAAATTGTACCCTCAAATGCCAATTATTCCAACAATTTTAGTCAGTAGAGTTACTTAGATTTTCAATAATGTAAATCAGAATGCACCCTATTAGAGTCAGAGCAAAATTTTGTCTTATTTCTTTCATTTTACTTTAGGTTACAAATGGGAGTAATTATACTCTGAGTTATATAATTACAAATCTAATTCTCCTTCTTATGAAAAAGTGTTAAAATTCAGCTCTGAGTCAACAGTATGAGATTTTACAACTCCTTTGAAAGTCATGCAAGCTACAGCAGAAAAGAATTCAGAAATAGTTCTTAGATTTTTTATTTTTTTTTTTTGTAATGGTAGCATTTCTTTCCAAGTGACCATTGTAACAAAAGTATTGCCCAGAGGACTGCTGGCTCTAACATTGTCCCATTACAAGACAGAGTCCTGCAATTTATAATTAAAAATTCCAAAGCTGTGTTATACCTACCCTACTGTCTGCCATTGTGATAAGATCTGCCAGCCTACTCTATTTAAAAATATTCTTGGAGGGACCATAGGTCATTTGGCTGTAAGATTAATGTTATTTATAGCAATGGACCTTGCAGAACAACAGAATTAATATTACTGTTCTTCCAGTTTAACTCAGAGAGAGTATTAAGAGGATTTTTTTTTTTTTTTTAAAAGACAGTTTAACCAAGACTGAAATAAAAACTGCTTCTTTCACATGTACTGCAACTCTGGATTGTGGCCAACCACACTGCAGGTCTGTTTCATAATGCAGAGCAGACTTTTCTCAATACAGGACAGGACAAACAGTTCACATCGCTTCTCTCCGCACCTCATCATTCACATGTTAAATGACTATGTCTCATCCTGCATCTTGGCAAAGACAAAGATGGCAGAACAGAAAACTCATCCTTCATAAAACTGGACATTGTGGTTTTCACACTGCATCTTCTAGGCTATTTACAAATACCTTCTGAAGTGTTGACTTCTAAATCATTAAAGCTAAGTTCTTGGCCACATAACTGAACCTTTACTGTGTTTAACTGTCCTTACTTTTTAAACAATGTTTGGGTGCTTGTTAACTACTCAGGCTGCCAAAACCTCAGTCACAGCCTTGCCGCAGCGAAGGTCCCATGCCATGCCTGCTGTTAGCTGTACCGTAATAAAACCGGCACCCAGGGGCCTTGAGGAGCATCACTGTCCCAAAGCTCCAGGCACGGCACATACGTAGGGACCACCTGTGCCCCAGGAGAAACTGGAAGTATCTCTCCCTGAAAAGTTGTATTTCTCTTTGGAGGGGTGAACTGGAATGGAAAGGCAGATGGGTGATCTTCTCCACACTACAGGGATGTTCGCAAAAACCTTCCCTGTAGAGGTGGATCATTTCCTCAGAAAACTCCTGAATGTACAAATTGTAGAAAAATAAATAGGAGATCATATGAACTGGCCCAAGGCTACCTGGCAAGTCAGAGGCAGAGATACTTCAGGTCAACCTAGGAGATCCCACGTCTCCTGAATCCTATCCCACTGTCCTCCTGACACCCCTCCTTGTCTCTGATGTTTACTGTAGGTGTTTGCCGGCTCAGGGATACACTTCACTAACATTCAAGCTCATTGCACCTCTTGTGCATTCACTCCGTGATCTCTTCCCTCACATAAAGAACAACAGGGTCTAAAACAAAGAAAAAACTAGTGAAGAGCCTCTGAAGGAAGTGATTGCACCTCCCAGATTTTTAATAGGTGCTACCGACTGTAAAACTCCATGAAAATGAAGGGTGAACTTGAAACTGACTGGAGCATGGAAGGCAGGGATGAGAACATAGGGTAAGAAGCCTACATGATTTATGCATAGTCATATCAAAACGAAGTTAAGCCAGTGCTTGGTATGCTTATAAAGCATTAAAAACCATTTGCAGAAGATGTTTTACAGCTGTGTAAGGACCTTGGCGCAAGTGAGAGAATGATGTGGTTTAGTCACAAAAGCATCACTCACCTTGGGGCCAGGAGGCCCTGTGGGGCAATGCAATTCGGGCAGAGTGGAAGCCTGTATTATCTGGAGCTCCAGACACAACTCTTCTATATCCAGGGCAAGCAGCTTCTGCATAACATAAAACATAGGAGTGAACATGCCACCATAGGTAGCGTGTCGGAGAAATGCATAAATAAACAGCCACCAAATGTTACAGCCTCAAGAGAGTTTACTTGCTCCCTTAGGGAGAAGCCTAAGGTTTGTCTCAAGGTTATCTTCACGGATGCTTGAACATTAGCACGTTGGCATAGCGTCCTGCCCCATGCTTCCTCCTCCTCCTCCTCTCCCAGAGGCGTGCTGCAGCCAGGCTGTCACACGCCCCTCCAAGCCAGCGTGGGACCCCGGCCTATTCTTGGATTTGACCCTGCTCTCTCCATCACTCTTTACAAGTAGCAGCTCCTCTCCAAAAATAGCACCTTTGCTCTAATAATAGAGACTATGTTCAGCAGGGGTATTGGCACTGTGAACTTCGCTCCAGAAGATACTAACCCGCAGGCATTCATTCACTGCAGACCTTTAATGATCAATGAATGCCTAATCGTTTGACTTCAAAATTAGGCTTGCATGAGTAAGCTGGCTTATTTATGTCCTGTGACAAAAGCCATCTCCTCTGGAAATGCAGATGAACACTGAGACAGAGACATTGGGTTGACAGAACCAGTCAAGTGAAAAGTCGCTTTTCAGGCAAACTCCAACTAGAGACTCCAAAGCACAAACTGCTTGTAGTGAATTCATATGGGTCCCATCTTTCTAGTAACTGCTTAGTTTTATTTCAGGTTTTTATGGGGGAGATGGTGTGAAGAGTGATTTTATGCTCAGATTACTCTCTGAGCTGCTTGGAGGAATCTCAGGGACCTTACTCCCAACCTCATCCTCACTGAAGGAGTACACCCCATTCCTAAGGAGATCTTGTCTCTGAGGTCTCCTTTCTGTGGAAACCACAGCACAGAGAGGGGAGGGGATGAGGAAAGGGGAGGCAATTAGATTTTGGGCTGGGGGGAATAGCACCCTGAGCTCAATCCTGATCTCTCTGAAGGCAATGGGGGATTTTACACTGTATTTTTTAGTGTATTTATGGATAGAGTCCTAGCGTTAAGTCTGTAAATACATTTAGGCCTTATTTAGGTCTAAGATAAGTGGACTTTGCAATTGATTCTCTACAAGCCTAAAGGTGGCTATACTGGGAGTTGTTCGGTATTGAGGTCTTCTGAAAATCTTCTCTACAATGTAGATTTTCTTAGGTTAGTTCTTGTCAGAGATCTTTCTAATCATTATTTACATAACACTAGCAATAATCACATATATATAGTAGAATTCGCACATAGTATTTGCAACAGTAGAATTAAGAAGTAGGTATTACTCAGTAGGTAGAAAAATTCTTTATGTTGGGATGGAAAATATACTGGAGTTAACAGACCCTGGCAATAAGTGCTATATCATTGTATCCCGTATGCTGTTTACGTTAACATATGTGTATGGTTATATATCATACAGAGCAGGTACATTCCTCGGTGGGTGTGTGAAAACTCTATGCCAGCAACTCAAACACATCTTTCCTGCTGCAAAATGAAATGATGGGAACAGGGTTCCATAGGGGGATTTCAAGACCTTCACTTCACCTAGTAGGTAAAGGCAATGGGATGCAAAACAGGGCAGATATACAATGTACACTCTGAAATCATTGTGTAGGATGGGAAATGGCCTTTCTGTCCTTACTTGGTTTATTGCATTTCCATTTCCTTTAGTTCAGGATTGTCTTATTCTTAGGAAGGTCCCAAAACAGAGTAAGGAGAATGTTTTAGGCTACTTGAACTATTTGCTTGAACAAACCCAGCCCTGTTTCATCCCTTGATCTATTTGATGTTTACTTCAAGCCCCAGTCTGGGATGTTGAATGATTGTCCTAAGAGAGACATATCAACACATCCAGACAGGTTTGCCGAGTGACACCATGAAACAGTGCTTGAGAGGATACTTTAGACTTTGTCAAACACAAAAAGTCATGTAAGAAGAAGAGAAAGGCTCCCAGGCCACACTTACAGTGCTCCAGCCATGCCTGAAATACGGTGGTGGAAACAAGGGTGGTGGAGGAGGGCCAAGGAGGCAGCAGGCTCTGCGGTTGAGCTGTTTCTTCTGTTCCAAACAAGGGAGATCTGTTCAATACAAACACTCATCTTGAACAACACAAACATTTCTTACACCATAAGAGGAGTGTCCATTCCACAGGATTTTTCTACATCCTGTGTGCATTGACAGTAACACCGTACTCCAAGCAGGGATTTAAGACACCCGGTGGTCCCTAAAGTCTGCAAGATCCTTCTTGTGCTGAAGGCTATGCAGAGTTTTAAGCTCTTAAAATGGCTATGACACAGGCTGGTTTTGGAAAATTTCAGATAGGCAATATTACTCTCTGTCTCTCCCCGCTCCGTGTTCCAAAAGAGTATTAGAAATAGCACCTTCTAGTTCCCATTACAGCCTGCATGCTACCAGGAAGCACTCCATGCTGTTGTCCGCCAACCTTTCCCGTGTACCGAATCGCATCAGGCACTTCTGTGATAACAGAGTGGGAAGTTGTGGCACGCTACACTTGCTTATATTTCCCCTGGGACTGAAACCAGGCTGCCTTATTTCTGACTCAAGCATCACCCCTAAGAAAAAACACTCGGCGACCCAGTTTTAGCTGATAGCTTTGCCACCAACTGACTGGTAAGGCAGGGTCTCAGTTGTGTTCAACAATGTATTTGACCTGTTCTAAGAGGTGAACTTCCATCAACAGTAGAAGAAGCTGTGACCAAAGATTCACAGAGAAAGGATGTGAAGATGATGCATTTAAGCTGTGGGTTTGGTTTTTTTTTTCCTAAATGTATTTACTCCTTGGGAAATAAAACTCTAATCAGGGTGGGGACCTCCTGAAAAGGTTTTGCCAAGGACAGCAAACATTTATTTATATCTGTTGGTTTCTTCCTCTGGCTACTGGCAGCTGGAATGGGTGTCTGTGAACTGAAAGGTGGCAGGGAACCAAATACAGTAGGAAGAAAAGCCTATGGTGAAGTATCTGGTATTAATAGAAAATCTCTAAATTAAGTTTCTAGGAAGACAAACCCAACAAAATTGCTAGATTTATGTGCAAATCAATAGCAGGCTGAATATTAGTCACATCTCAAGGTAAGGCAAGTTTTCAAAGGGACACAGTTACTTCTAGTTTTTCAAATGTCTCAGGAAATATATCAATTCCCCCATCTCACATTAATGGGGATAGCATTTTCTCAGTCCTGATGCACAGAAAAGAGCTGCCCAGAGGACTGTGACTCAGCAGCACTTGGGGGTAGTTTGTGTTATCCAGATTTTTTTATCTATCAAAACATTTCTTGCGATGATACCTTTGAGAGATGAGTCAATTAAAGTCTGAAAGGGTCCATAATGAAGACTGTTCCTCAACTTTTCCTCACAAGTTTGAAACTCAACCAAAACCTTCAATTTAAGCAAAAGGCAGAAGATTTATAACAAAAAATAGAGCTATATAGTTTCGTAAGTTTTAAATACGTACCGCAAATGCCAATGTTCTTTAAAAAATAGCAAAGGTTTGAGTTTGTCTGTCTCCAGTTCTCAGAAGCAAAACATACAGAGTTCTGGATTGGCTTATCCTGAATCCAGCCACTCACCTCCACACTCAGGTATGGCAGGTGGATACAGCAGAAGAGGGAGCAAAAAAATGAGTGAGTCACAGAGTGACTATAGGTATGACTGCTATCATTTGATCTTCCGTTAAGCACTGCATTTCATTGGTATGGATTTTGTAACTACGATGGATCTAAGATGTACAAACATTACAATGCTGGCTTGGTTTTTATATCACAAAAGAGCTACCTTGACAGGCTTACAGGCTCTCTGCAAATGCAATGTATATTTTTAGGCTCCAGGTTAGCCTTGTTTGCTAAACACAGCTTCAGAATACTCCAGTCCCCATCAGTGGAAAAAATCTCAGCCCAAGAATAGGCCTGTCATTTTTTTCTCTGAAACGTGAAGACCTTGCCTACACAGAGCGCATGTTTACATATCTCATATGGAAATTGCTCTTTCAACAGCTTCGATATCAAAGCACGCATTCAATATGAGAAGGAAGACAAAATGAAAAACTACTTATAGGACTTGTCAAAGTGGCAAATGTTTTCAGAGAACAAAAGTTGTAATAGTCAACTTTAAAATAGAAAGCCTTTGTCATTTTCAAACTCAAATTATTTTTATGGTCCAGATTATATGTTAATCTAATTCAGGAAAGTGACTGCATAAATCTATGGGTATACTGGCGGCAGTGGCCGCTTCAGAATATAACGTATTTTAGATAAGCTGTTGCAATGCTTCATTTTGTTCCTGCAGACTGCTTGCTTCCCACCATAGCTTGAAGCTGGGAGCTCTTACCCCAGATGGCCCCACGCAGAGGCGCAGAGGAGCCTTCACCCAGGCTGAGTCCTCCAGAACAGGGCTCATATGAGGTCTCTGAGCCCTAGAGCTGATCCTAGACCTGACCTTCAACCCTACAAACTCCCTGGGCTGCAGGGGAGGCAGCAGAGAAGTGCTGTCCTGGGTTCAGGTTAGATTTGTAGGATTTAATTTAAAAAAAATCCTAAGTAAACCACGAAAGTTACTTTTATCCTAAAATCTAAAAGCTATAGGCCAACTGTCAGGAGGGAAGGACAAGAAAGGAAGATGACACTTAACGTGTTTCCCTTCCTATTTGTGACCACATTCCTCCAGCAAGCCCTGAGGGGAAGCTGAACTGCTGTCCAAAGACTTGTCACCCCGACAGCAGCGCTGGTGGCCTGCCCAGCTTGTGTCGGGCAGGACTCTGCTAGATGGAGACCTCTGATGGCTGACACCCCATCAACAGGTGCTTCTCCCACTTGGATGGTGTTCAGAATGAATAATAAATGAGCTGGGCAGACTAGTCAGTTAATGAATGCGGGCTTCTCCAGCTGAAACGGAGACTTCCATCTGCTTTGTGGTCGTTCATTCAGGCTCTTCTCACTCTCCTTGCAAGGAGAGCAGCTCTCCACAGGCAGCAGCCAGCCCGTACTGTTCTGCACATCTATTGCAAGGTGACTTAGGTTCTTGTTTCTTTTAAGTTGGGAAAGTTTAAAAGCTTGTCAAAGGTGCCTTTTGAGAGTCATACAGGTCAAAATCCTTCATTTACAGAGCAGATACAGGTATTACTCCCCTCCTTTAAAGCCCCGAAGACATGAGTCAGTACTGACAATAAGTAATTCTTTAAAATGTGTTTTACAAAGCTTTGTGACCCAAAAATGTGCTATAACCCATATAAGCAGAGCCGGGAACACAGCCCAGGTCTGGAGCTGTGTCAGACAGTCAGGCTGGTGAATGGTCTGCATCTCTTGGTACCCCTTTTCATCTTAGACCTTATAGTGAATGGCCTAAATATATCTAATAGCTAATATAAATATGCCAAAGAAACATATCACGTGCTACAGCTTAGGTAATGGTGCCTGTGTGGAGGAGGCAGTGACTCAGGAAGCTCCCATGGGAGTTATGGGATGAGACATGGGACTGCAGCTCTCCCCTGTTTCTGGGTTCCTCCTACTTGAAATGGGGCTTCAGAGTCTTTAAGGAACAGAGCAAAGCTGATCAGGAATTAATACCCTATCCTTCTGACAGAAAATTAAAAACTCCAGTAGAAACCCTGCAAGTTTCTTTTCAGCCAAGAAAAAAAAAAAACAATAAAAATTTGAAAATACTCTGTTTCTAATCCCCAAAGTGGCTACAGGCTGTGGCAGCCGTAATGTGCACTTTACGAGCAGGCGCACAATCAGAGCTGTCATAATAAGTAAATAAATAAAGCTATTGAAAAGCAGTCGACATTCAAAAAGCTTGACAATAGCACACACCCTGGCACACTGCCTGGACGGCGGATCTCAGTGTTCACCCAGCTGGAGGAGCAAGGACGGTTTGTCCTCTGTCCCCACCTGATGTCCCATGTCCCCCAGCATCTCCTGGTACCTCCTGCAGGCTCACAGGCAGTGAGGTCCCAGGTAAGCCCTGCACAGCCCAGCTGGTGAGAGGCAGGTGGCCGTGTCTTTGCAGATCTGCAGGAACGGCAAGATGGAGGAAAGCAAAGGGGCACGTGAGATCTCTAAGTGGGGGAAAGGCCTTTTGCTCCCTATACACAAATACTCCAGGCATTTAATCCGTGTATGTGTGCATGTGTGAGGGCAACACATATGCCAAAAGATCATATAAATCATATGCTGTTCTCTCAGACTAACTGCAGAAGGAAAATTCTGAGATCAGTAAAGAGCAAGGAGCATTTGCTTGGGTTGGCTCTGTGCTCCAGTTTCACAAGAACATCAAAATCCTAACGAAATCTAAAGGGGTGGAACACTTCAGTGGGTTATAATATGAGTTTATAAAATAAACACATGGCTTATAAATCCCAATAACCACAGCAGGGCTATTTTGTGCAATTTTCCTTCTATTGCCTTCCATTTGCAGAGGTCCAGACCTCTAGACACTGCTAAATGATGTTGACAACTCTATGTGCCCCCCTTCAATGCATGAGAAACTGAGGCACAGAGAAATTAAGCAAGTCCCCCAAAGCCACAGGTGACTCAATTACAATACCAGCAACAGAGTTCCAGTCTGGTAAATTCACAGCATCTCATCTCAGTCCTTCTATGAACTGGATTATAAAACTCAACTGCTCGTCACACCAGAACTATATCAGAAATACTCTGAGTGTTAAACCAACTACAACCCATGGAAGAGCCTGAAACTCTGAAGATTAATACAAGATGGCTGCTGCATCAGCCCCAGTAGACTTTGGCATATCACTCACTGCCACACAGTCCTCTCCCACTTTATCTGTGAGATCAGTAGCAACAAAGCGGAGACACACCAGTGCCGCCCTTCCACAACTGCAAGATCATAATCTGTCAGTGCTGGCACGGATCAAACGTGTACTTGACTTTGATGTTGTTCCACCGTATGCTCAGACAGTCGCAGAAAATCCCTATGAGACTGTGGATGTTGCTGTATGCTCAGAAAGACTTCAGCGAAAGGCCTTCAAATTCCTCTTTGAAACTTTGCTGCCATGGACTAAATCAATTCCTTGTGACTCCCTCACTGCAACAGATTCACAGCCCAGCTGATTTTATTCTCCTGCTTTTCCCAAAAAATAACTCTGGATTGACTTGGTATTGTAAAAAGCCTTTAGCTTTGTAGTTTCAAGAAGCTAAAATATAAAATCCGTCGACCCTTTTCCCTGGGTAGAAGAAAACTGAAATTGTAGCACTGCCTCCTTTAGACAAAGAATCTCCCTTTACTTGTGTGCGTTCCATTCCTGGGAAAAATGGTTAACAGCTTATTTTCTCTTTCACCCACCATCTCAGCCCTCTTCTGCTTTCTTCCTATATCCATATTGTCATCCCAAATGCCCTTTTACCATTACAGTCGTGTGATTACAGAAAGCATCCCCGCAGTTTCTTTTTCATTACAGCATTGATTCCTTGGAGAGGAGAAAGGAAGAAGCAGAACATCTAGGTTGGTGTCTATTAATTCCTGTAGGGTTTTTTCCTCTCTCACCTATCTTCCTCAAAGAATTCCCTCTATAACTGATGGACTTTCCCAGTTCTCTTCTATCTACTAAGCTGCAACGTGAAATAGGGCTCCTGCACATGTCCTGGGTGAGTCTTTGTTGCATTAGAGCTGAATGTGCCCCCAATTTTGCCATCACACAGTATCCTGGCACCAACAGTTAAAGACTGTAGGGATGCACGTCCTATCCTGAGATAAAAAACATCCTTCTGTATAAACACAAATTATATTTTTTCTGTAGTTTGAACCAGGACTAGCAGTTTCCTTTGCTGCAATCACCTTTGCTGCTGGTGCTCCTGTGCCAAAACAGCTCATCTATGGGAAGCCTCAGTGTCCCATATAAGCAGGCTTTAAAAAACAAGAAGGCTAAAATGGAAAGTCACAGGCTGTTTCCTCCCTGTGCAGGGGTTTGATAATATTGACAAACCTGGAAATAAACTGCCTGTTTATACAGGAGCAGAGGCCTACAAGCACTGTCTACAACTACACAGGGAATAAGCTGATTTTACAGCACTTTGGATTCCTTGTCTGTTGAGTTCCCAGACTTTCACTGGAAACGCCTGATTTTTAGGCAGCTTGCATTGCTGTGCTGGAATTTAAGCCTCCCCTTCCCAGCCTGGTCACAATAAGGGTCACCAGCACATTCAATACCTATGGACTACAGAGAGTGCTATGCTCGGTCACATCAATGATTCAGCATGCACAAGCTTCCTCAAGCCAGTTGGGATCTCCATGCCAGCTACAGCGTCGTTTCCAGCTGAGGTTCCCTTTTGGACTGGTTGCTGCCTGTCAGAAGCATTCACAGGTTATTGAAAAACCTTCAGATCAGTTACTGGTTCCTTTACTGGAAAGCCAAGCAAGCACCACCTCAGCTCCTGTACCAGCCTCTGTCCCCAGCAGCAGAAGCACTTGTTCACCACAAAACAGCTATCTGAAAAATACTGGCTTTGCTTGGGTCGCATCTCTGAAGGAGCTTCCACAGCCTGAAGCTGGACACTTGCCTTACTTACAACACATTGTCTAACCAGAAAGAATATCTGAACTGGCCATGGGTGCAGTCCCGGCTTCCTGCACTTCAGGAGTCCAGGTATCAAATCTGACTTCTGTATTTCATGATACCTCTGCCCTCCTCAGCTCACCACATGAAGCCAAATGAATCAGCCTTTATATTAAACCAGGGGAAAGCAGGGGGGAACCACGTGGTCCTTTGACAAGCATTTTCTTGTGTGAATGGATGTTCATGACACTCACCTTACGCAGCATTTCACTCAGTGCTTTCTCTTCATTTGCATTATAGTCACTGAACCTTTTTTAACAAGCCAAGTGCCTTGTCATCCAGTAAAACCACAAGCAGGTCCCTTTCCCTTCCTGCATGCCAGACCCGGACCTGTACTTAAAGGAGCTTTGCCACAACCAGCTTCCACCTTCCTCACTAGTGGCTGTGTTCTCTTCTGAGTGCTATTTGCTGCTAGAAGGCAAATGCCACAACCTCTGAGCTGCGTTTGATGTCCTTTCCTTGTCCCTCACTCACAGAATTAAGCAGGCTTCTACTCATTGGTCTGCTACTAATTTCACAGGGCCTCCTGGAGGTCCTTTGCTATTGCAGCTTGCATCGGTCTTCCCCTTGCTCTTCCCAACAGAAAGCTGGGTGCAAGCACGAAGTCGTGGACAGATTGTGCACCAGCATGGCTGCGCTCTTCTCACCTGACTCAGCACAGGCCTTGCACCATACGCTGCCAAAGAATCCTATGAATCCTAAGGTAATTTCATCCCTGAGTATTATTCGCATTGACCCGGGCAGGAAACCCAATTTGATATTCTCCCAGGTCGTATCTACCAGTGGAGAAACTACAGATAAAGTAAAATCAGGTGCTTCTTTAGGCTTGTGTTTATTTTAAAGACTCTTTTACTTAAAGAAACAGTAACCACACCATACTAGATTGATATTTTGCTTCCAGTCTGAGCCTTTCCCAGAGGCCGTTTATCAGCTTAGGAAGGTAACCACTACACCACCCTTCTTTTGGCTTATCTTTCTAGCCACTTATTTGGGCTAACAAGTGCAAATGACCAACCCAAGGTTATTTTTTTCTTACAAGATGAAGAGATGTTCTATTAAAAGAACATGTTGCCTTCCTTTCAGGCCTCTGTGAGCCACAAACGAGATAGAAAGCTTTTAAATATCCAGCTGAGCCCAGCCCCAAGACCTTTGCCCAGCCAATTCTACAGCCAGGTGACTGCCTTCTGTTACAGCCACCAACGCTTTGCTTTCCTTCTCCTAACGAAGCTCTAGCCTTTGCCAGTGGCTCTTTTCCATCAGGAATCTTAATCCAACCAAAGCTTTCCTGCCTGTGTGCGTTCCATGAGAAACCCCTTGACCAATGATATCAGGGTGCCAGGAACCTCCTGTGCCCACACTGACTTCCCAGAGCAGAGCCAGGCTTCCTTCCCTGGACTGATATTTTTTGCCCCTCAAAGATTCACCTCTGCTTGCTCGTCACCCTTTGGGCTTTTTTCCCATTAGAATCTGGCTGCTGCCTTTGAGAATCTCTCAGAGAGTCTTCCAGCTCTTACTGTTGGTCTCATTTTAAATTCCTTCTGCATCTTTCTCACTCCTGCAAGCACACTGATCATTTTTCCCCCTTGTTATATTACGTAAATAAATATTTATAATTATTCTCCTTAGAAAGGGTAAGTACCTGCCTGGCATCTGTGCTGTCTGTTTTGACAATATTTAGAGCTCCTGCAAGTTGTTTCATTAGAGGAAAAAACCCCAACTGATAACGGGCTCAGATATTCCTTTTACAGAAACCCAGCCAAGATCCCTCAATGTCAGGAGTCACCACTTGGTTTTGTGTTTTCCTTCTCCTGCTGCTTCTCCCGCAAATGCGCAACGGCATAGAGACGCAGGGGTTACCGAGGTCCCCTCGCTGTGCTGCCCAGCCCAGCCGAAGCTGCCACCCTGCAGGTTCCCAGCCCGCCTTGCCCATCCACTGCAGCTCTTACTGCTCCAACACTGGCGGTCCACAAGAAAGCTGAGCTGCTTTCCGCGGCTATCCCATACGAGGTCTGGTTGCGGGTTAATATTACACCTTCCTGGCTCAAAAAGGCTCTGCCACTTGCCCAGTGAGATGCGGTGGTCCTTTTCTTTGGGAAAATAATGGGAAAAAGGCAAAGAAAACATGAGGAATACTGCCAATGATGCTCAGATGTTAATGTCCTATTTTGTTCCTTTAAATTAATCAACTGTATTCTTTTATGTTGCTGTTTCTCAGTGTTGATCACAGGAGAGAATTCAATCAAGGGATAAATTTGTAGCATGCGTAAAAGGCAGTTTGGGTCAGCAGAAGCATTGAGACATTACTCCTCTCTCCAGCTATTGCTGGTATTTTAAATACTTTCCCATCTCTCCATAAAACCCCAGAAACCTTCAGCCTGGATGAGCAGAGGGGTGGAGGAGAAGGAACGAGGAGAAGTGCAAGACAGTCTCTCTACTCCCTGAATTTGGAAGGTGGTTTTCTCCGGGTTGATTCTTACTGGTCCACGTAACCCTACTAAAAATGAGTATAAAACTGACGCCTAGTTTTCATTACATGCGTGCAACAGCAGAGGCACTCAGATGTCCCACTCAAGTGCACAATGCAGGAGCCTCAGTAGAGCAGAGCTCTGAAAAAATGGTTATAAAGGACAGCATAAACACCGTGGCTTAAGGGTGGGATACGACAGTTTACCCTGAAAAGAAACCTGCTGTCTACAGGAGGGTTGAGCTATCCACCCCTGAGGGTCTTCACTGTCCCGTGGAACCACAGCCACATGACATTCAAAATACTTCCAGAAACAAGGATGCACTGTTGCTTGAGGCTGATGGGACTATAAGGTGGAGCTGGCAGCAAAACAGACCAAGATCCAGATTATTGTTCTTTCCCCAATTATTCTACAAACACTTTTCCCCACTACAGCTTGTTTATCTCTGCTTTCTAGTCACTGCTTTATGACCTGTAAACCTCTTTATTTGTGACCTGTTGCTCTGCAAATAAAAGTACTTTTAGGCCAGGAGTTTTGAGACTTATCTGGAAATTACCCAAATGTATCTTCCCAACTAGAGGAAAGACAAGTTGTCCCTTAAGAACATCCTCACTGTTAAATGTGATTAGTTTTAGAATTTGCAAGCACAGTGCTGAAATCCATTCTTTAAATGTGAAATTACATCTCGGTGCCAGATACAAATAATTGACTCGGCTGACAGTCACAGAACATTTGAGAAACCATTAAAATAACTGAGAATTTAAATGGAATTATTTCACCTTCTGTATCCACTGTGAGATTTCTACCAGAAAATAGAGAAATTTTTGCTTTTTTCTTAGATGTTTCTTAAAATGCAGGTGCAATCAAAGGACTAAAGCTATTTTTTATTATGTCATTATGTTATCAATTGTTGCCTGAGGAGCCCTGGGGTCACTTGTGGGCAAGCCTTGGGGGCCGCACCATGGAAAATATTCTGTTGTGAAGAGTGGAGTCTGACCCTAGGAGCAACCAGGTGGCAAGAGCCAGTTTCAAGGCCTGTAGGCGCAGGTTACTGTTCCGTGACATGGTATTTGGGTGGAAGACTAGCCTGCCATCCCCAAGCAATCTTTTGACTTTGCCACTCTACGATCCTTCATATTAAACCTGTACATGTGTCACTACTGCTGTAAAATATTTTTATTGCTGTGCAATTATTGTTACTCTATCTCAGCTTTCTCACGGGTGCAGATTTAGGGATTCAAATGGTGTTCATAGCTCCTTGTTAACATAGTTGAATTGCTGATGAAATACTAATGCACCCTTTTGCCCCAAAGCACCCATGTGGACAGTAATAGGCTATGTGTTTTCCTTCATATTTACCTCTTCTGCTATGTTTTCAGCAGATACGGGAACTTCCCCCTCAGAAGAGAAAGGACTTTTTTGTTGAGCTTTTATTTTTAAAGAGAATAGTTGGCTTCTCTAGGCACGCAAGTGTGTGCTGTAGGAGAAAGGCCAGATCATGCAGGCAACGGAAACATAAAATTCTTGTTTGTCTGTGTGGTATCTACAAGTGTCAAATAAATGTAAAGCTCTTGAAAACAATTTTTGAGGTTTAATGTTATTACATTACGTTACACTACATATGTAATAACATTACAACATGTTATTACATGTTATTGCAGAGCAATTTGGAACTTATCAGAGAAAACAAATCTTGATGATTCCTGTGCCTCAGCACTAACTAACCTCAACATCATGGAAAAAGCATACCCAACTGAACAGAAATGATGACAAATGCAAAACATTTTTAGTGTCCTATAGAACATAGCAGAAAAAATTACTAGTTCCTAAAGGTTCAAAAGAATGGATTAAATTGTTTTTCAAAGGACGTACTTCTTTAAACATTAACCTTCTCTGGATGTTATCTTAAAAGCTATCTGAAATGCCTACAGAACTCTAATGGATGTGTTATTAAATGCTATAGGGCTTTTTCCCAAAGGATATCTGCATTACTCTTGTGGTCCTCAGAATCTTATTATTTGAATAAGAATATCTTTAAATGAATGGGCTGTTCAAAGTATTGGACGTGAAGCACAGCCCACTAGCTCTGCACACTTTAAAAGATTTAAAAGAAAAACCCCTAGAAGAAATCATGCCTACTATTACTGTTATTTAGCGCAGAAATCTATCATCTCATACAAGCCACCCTTCTGATCACCCTTCTCTCTTAAATGCCTTGAATGCAACTCATCTGCCGTGTATCTTTAGATTCACATCTGAGGTTGATTTTATGTACAATCTTAAAACGTGCACCCTTTTGGTCACTGTCTTCATCTGAAAGACACGGGGAAGATCTGTAGGTATAGCTGACCTTGACCCACAAAGCTCAGTTGAACCATCTCAAATGTGATACTGAAGGAATCTGGGATGTTAGTTAGAAGCATCTCTATGGACAGAAACAGAATAACCGACAGAAGGTGGGAAGCTGCCATGAGCTGGTGAAAGTTCCTCAAAGGAGAGATGGAGTCAGAGCTCTTGCCAACTTTCCCCTCCCTTTGCACAGAACGTGGCTACAGGAAAGTCTTGCTGATGAAACTGTAAAATCTATTAAGTGGGATTTCCAGTGCCCTGGCTCAGCTGACAACTAATTTGTTTTGCCTTTGCCTAGCAGGGATTTTCCATGCAGTGGACTCTTGTTTGCTATGTAAGTCATCCGAGTATTTGTTAGTGTCATAGCCAGAGCCAGATGATGTTTATACTGCTAACATCCAGTCGGACTCCGGCAGCGCTCATTGAGGTCAGGGCTTTATTTATAGAAGCAGATATACATTGAGATTCATTTTCTTTCCCTTGCTGTAATCTACCTAAGCTCATCCAAAATAGAAAGAAACATGCAGACATGCAAGCAATACACTAATTGGGCCAGATTTATGAATTAGCACGGCACCATAGAAGCCAATGGAAAAAAAGGATTTTAGAGCAGCTGATGATCTTGTCTGTTATTTCTCCCGGGGAAGGGAAGGGAGGGGTTTAAAACCAGAAATAATAAAGCAAAAAGCAAAAAGAATCAAGCAACAAACATGTCCCGGTGTGTGGCAGAACAGGTCTGCAATGCAAAATTCCTCCACCGAGATCTGCAATTGAAGTAATTTTTTTTTTTTTTTTTTCCTCCTCCTGTGTGTTCCCAATCACTGGAAAGCGCAAGAATCAGAGTGCAGAGAGAGCTCCAAGCAAGGAAAAGTAACAAGACTTAAAGCAATTTACCTGCTGAAACTGAGAAGACATTGTCAAGGTACGCAGTCTGAGACAAAGCAAAGCAGAAGAAGAGCTGCAGGTAAGTTCCCCGGACAAGCGGGCTGAGGACCAACATGCTGGCTGCACCCTGGCAGATTCCAGCTCAGAGGCGCAGGGCTGCTTTGGGGATCTCGCTCCCTCTCTGCCTTGCCTGCTCTCTGCCTCTTCCCTCGCTGTGGGATGCGTGTGTACGTCTCTCTCTCTCTCCCTCTCCCCCCCCCTTCCCCCCCATGCCTTTAGGAAGAAAGAATGCCAACCATTTCCCATTAAATCTTCTCCTTACACTAGACGCAGTTATATTTAACTCCTGCGCTGGATCAGTTGCCCCTATTGTGGACATTAGCTGCTAAAACTGGGGCATGGGGGACTCTGGTTTTGCTAACAGAAGCAAAAAGGCACTTTGGATAATAATAATGATGGGCAGGCAAGGGCGAAATTATGAACTGGACTATAAACAGCATCCTTCGGTGCAGGCAACCAGACACCGACGTCGAGCTGAATAAAATCCCTGATTGATCATCTTCGACAGGTCACTAATTACCTTAATGAGAGAGCTGAGCAGTGACCTAACATCTGCTTATCACTGGTAGTTACAAGCGTTGCAGCTCATAGCGCAGCTCAGGCTGAGGGATGCCACAAAGGCTTCACAAACCGCAGAACAGATTATTATTATGTAGGATTTAAGTTAAAATGACAGTATCGCTGACAGTGCCAGACATCGTAGGACCACAAAGAGTTTACTGACAGGGTGCAACAGGTGGAAGAAACAATACCGTGTGCCATGATGGGGTGAGTGAAACGCTATCAGCTCCGGGGGTGGTGACGATCAACACTCTGAACACCGCTGTGGGAAGAAAACAAACCTCTGATTCTGAAAAGCAGCCTGTGCCCTTGTTAGCTGTACAGAAAAGCTTGGTGGTTTCGTGCTTTATTCCAACTGGCAGGGCTTTGCAAATAGATTACCCCCCTCTAAGTAACGAGCACAGGGGTCCTCCTTTCTGCCTGGGATCCGACAGCGGTTTCCATGCAAAGCAGAGGTACTCCTTCAGCATGAAAACCATCATGACTTCCTCTCTTCCAGATGGAGATGATTTTCTTTGCCTGCTGTTTATGGTTCCTCCCAAGACAAACACGGGAATCTTTTGGATTAATTACAGAATTGATTTTTTTTTTTTTTCATTTGAGAAAAGAGCTCATTGACAGAGACGATAACAAGCCCCCCTGGGCATTACCTCCTACTGAGTACACCACTAAAGGGCAAAGGGATGTATTTCCACAATTCTAGGTAAACAGCCATGGCTCTTACTTTCAAGATATTGCAAACATATTAAAAGTTTTTTTCTAAATGTAACGGTTTGGAACAATCACATCTGCCTTATATATTTATATCCTTAAAGGACATGCTTAATATAACCACAATGCCTTCTAAAATCTCTTTCCAGTACTGCAACACTTTGGATAACTGAATTTATTTTTTAATTTAATCTACTTTATTCCACTGTCTGTTACTTTTTAGTATTTGACTATTTTCAGTGAAGATACTAGTTTGGCCTCTTTCTTCTTTAACCAAGTTGACCGCTGATTAAGTACGTGCTATTAGTTCTCTTGACATTCAACATGTCAGAGGGAAAGGCATAGTTCCTGCAAAGTTTACCATGACAAGCCCTAAGTATGTAAGACAATTGTCCAGCTGCCTGATTATGAAGGTAAGCAGCGGACACTCCCCACACTAGAAGCCTGCATAGATTCTTGAAAAAATTCCTCAAAAGTTGAAACGTCAAGATTTTATCAAAAGATTCACCTCTGGAAATGTTTGATCTAACTAACTCAATAGTTAGTCAAAGCAACAAGTGAGTAATTTCAAATCCTCCCGAAATCCTCCTGTAGTCTTTTATCAACAGAAAATTTGGTAGAAATTTGTCATACCAAATGCATTCTGTTTGATAAGGAAATTAATTGATCCAACAATACTGCAGAGAACCAGGATCATGCAGTAGGACCCATATCTTTCCCCTCTTCCATCACCTCCTTACCAATTGCAGTTCTTGGGTCTTTGGTCTACAACAGAAAAGCATGTTTGGGTAAAAATGCAACAACATCTTGCTTGAAGGACATTGCAAGGAATTCTATTACAAACTGCATCCCCTGTTCTGACCTGCTCTAAAGAAGATAGGATCAAAGAATATATCTTTCCGTCGCAAGTGTGAGCGCTATATTGGAGGTAGCCAGAAGTGATACAGAAAGCCAGGGCTGCTTCTGANTAATAATAAAATAAAAATAAATACATACACTCACTTTGCAGTGAATTCTTAAGTAGAGATTTTTAATCCACTTTTTTCAGTGCAGAACCCTGATTAAAAATGGATGTTTTGTCAACATTCTCCTTTCTTTTGACTTAACATCTCATCACTCTGAAGTCTGAGCCTGTTTGACCTGAACTGTCCCTCAGCCACTGCTGGAGGAAAGCTCTGTAGGCAAACACTCTGCAGTGGAAGACCAGCCATCTTCCATAAACGACTTGAAAGGAGATGTTTGGACTTACATTTGAAGAGACCTCTTCGTCATGATGTAGCTGTAGTTCACGAACTCATTAGTTTTTAGTGGGATCACCATCAGATCAAGACAAAGGAGAGCTCTCCTAACAAGGCAGTAAGCCAGGCCAGGTCAAGGTGCAAGCGTTCATTTTGTTTCCTCTGATTTTAAGGCACTGGCCAGCTAAACCTGCAGGCAAAGTTGCTAATGGTTTCAGTGCGAGAAGAACAAAGTCTGCTTGAAATAAAAGGGACAATAGCTGTGGGCTTTTTGCTTTAGACTTAGTCAGGTGACAGCATACAAGACTGACGCTCTGTGCCAACTGGTGCTCCACACTAGACGACAAGGATGTACACCTGGTTACACGGCTTGTTTCTGACCTTCGTGGCATCGGCGCACGTGACAGAGATGATCCTGAGAAGGGGAAGTGTCACGTAGCAGAGTGAGTCTTACATGGTGTGAGAAACTTGACAGACATGCGCTTTCCAGGTCCCCAAGATCTGTCATCTGTGAACTCGCTCAGTCAATCAGTTCATTCCTCCAGCTATTCCATTCCCATGGGCCTGTGAAGCCAATGAAAAGCTCCTGCTCCCTTCAGAGAGCTCTGCACCAGGTAGTTAAGGCCCGTGCTCTGAGATTAAAGGTAAGTCTGGAGGAAATTCCATAAAAATTTGGGAATAAAAATATTTTTTAAAAATGTTAAAATTTTGCTATGAAATTACAGATTTGCCAGAAACAGAGGAAGTGTTTCTTCCTGCATAATTCACACTCATGTCTTACCTAGAATTGTTACTATGATAACAGGAATAGTGTTCATCAAATGGAAATACAACAGCTTCATCAGTATCTCTATTTCAGATGACATCATCTTAAGAAAGAAACACAGCAAAGTACGCACACTTTGCAGTTTCTGAGTCTTACAAGATACCCCAAGTAAGAACAAAGGGTTCTTACTTAGAACTTTGTTCTAAGTAAAGACAAAGGGTTTTGAGGACTTGATTTTAAAATATTATCGCACAGTGAGAACCCCAGAACCCCAAACGTCCCCTGCAGTTTATTGTTCAAAGATGAAGATTCCCACAGTTTTATCACAGGGAATCAACTGCAGTTTTAAAAATCCTATTTTGAGTAGATGTCACAGCAACTAAAAATTCCAAAGGCCAGCCAACACCCGGTACCACCAACAAAAATGCTTGCACAGTTTACCTTTTGTTGCTTAACCTTTTCAACCCAGACCTGAACTCTTAGAAGTGGGTGGAAGAAGCTGCTACTGATCCTACACATAAACAGAATTTATGAGCCTATCTTTTCTGTGCAAGAATTGATGAATACTTGTTAAAAAGAAGATTTCTTTCCAGTCCTATCCACTTTTGGCTGGCAGGTCCTTCATCAAAAAGCTAAGGGAAAATTAATGTAGCTAAAATATCATCAATCTCAAGGTCCTGCATGAACACAGTTCTAGTTAGAAAGACAAAGATAATCAAGACTTTCTAGTTCAAAAGTCTGAAAGCTCTTCTGCTGAGTGGGCCAAAGGTAAAACAGCAACCCAGTGTTAATGTAATAATTCAATAACAGATTATGTCTGCAAAGTAGTACAGAAGAATTCTGTTCATTCAATTAGTGCAGGAGATGGAGAAGATTCTTTATAATTATGTTTTCCTTGTTAGACAGATATTTAGCAACAATTGTTTTTCACAATAAAAATACCTGTTCAAGTTTGCACATCTCAATCAGTTATGCCTAAAATTTAGATTTAATACTTTGACACCATAGCTAGCGTTACTGTGGAAGATGGTGTTATCTACAAGTACAAATACAGCTGCTGAAGTAAAAAAGATAGTAAGTGCAGAAAAACAACAAATGGCTTCACTGTTTCCTTGCTGGCATATTTAGATCTACACCAGAAGCCCATATAGGAACAGACCCACTAACTGTGCCACAAAGTGAATTCAATCACATGATGAAGTGAATTCAATCACCTGAGAAAGTTCTGACTTAATCGACAGCTCCACACTCATGCCGGTCACCCAGCAGGGTGTCAGGTCCCAGGGCAGTTGGCCAGCTAAAGGCAAGCCAGTGCTAGTAAGTCTTCAGGCTACCCACAACACTCTTGTCCTGGTAAAGGCAGGACATCAGCACCCAGCAACTTCCAAAAGCAACCCTTTTTGCAAATTAGCCACTTAATGGATGTTACACACTGCTCAACGAGCAGTGGCCTTCTGACCTCCTCTTTCCTCAGTTGCAGAAATGCAAGACTGGGGAGGGAATCTGGTCTCTTTTTACACTTTTCAGAGGTTATTTGTTTCTAGAGCAGCCCAGCTCTCTCCCCCTTTTTAGAAAGTTGAGCTCCAAACTCTAACTTTGCACATTTAGACCTATTTCAAAGGCTCAGTCCTTCCTCCTATGAGTAATCCCCATGCATACATTTCTTTTTCTATTGATGATAGTGGAATAAACTACAGTTTAAAGGAGTTATGAAAGTGATTAAGGATTATTGGATAATGCCAAGTCACTTCCATCAAAGCTATCGGAAGAACCCCACTGTGGCCTGTTGGAAGGCACAAAGTAGAACAATTTTAAAATAATAATTCAGCTGCTGACTTTTATAACATTACCCTTCTTCCCCTTTCCTGTTTATCTACCTTTTAGACCTTGCCTCTCAAACTGCAAATCATTTGGCATTCGCTGTGGGATTATATAAAATTTTGCACAACGGCAGGGCACGAACGGCAGAAATATGTCCATACGCATAATGCAGTAGACGTGCAGAAAGCCTGTGCTTCCCTACCATGCATACACGTGCTGTAAAAATCCATATAGGCAGGAATCCCATGGACTTGCTGGATGTATTGATCCAATGTGCACAAAGTCTGATGGCTCCTCAAGGCATTCAGGTGATGGATGGTTATTTGGTGGATATACAGCGTGTCCAACAGGTTCTGATTGTGCTGTAACTACTACTTAGGAGGAGACCACCGTGCAGGATGCGTACAATACTCGATGCTTCTTGGACAGGATGCACACACTGCACACGCTCACAAGTCTGCACAGAATCAAGAGGTACATCCAGGATTGCCAGGTATTTGGAAATCCTGGACAAACATGTAAAATCCTAGAATTATTCGTAGAAAAATGTTCCGTGGTAAAAAAAGAGGACGCCTGTAGAAATCCATGTGTACAATGGCCCCGAGAATGGGAGTCCAGGCCAGCTGAGATCTATATTTACCAGCACCTAAGTGGATAAATAGCTTTCAGCATCCTAGGGCGGTGAACCACAAACAGGCTACAGCTATAACTCAGTCTGGTCTTGGTATTTACATCTAGAGGAGATGGAAATGGTCTTCAGGGTAATTCTGTCATCTTCTTTTCATTTGGATTGCCCATTGAGGTTATTTACTTCTATTAGTAAAGATCTGCAGAACTCACCGCCTGCACTAGTATCACTGCAGTGCTGCTGGAGGCACAGAACAGAAGAATATCTGGCAGTAATTGGCTCTCATGACTCCTAATTTAAGTGATTTATCATCTAGTTTGCCAAAAAGCCCAATCAATTAAACACCACAAAGCACAATTTTCTCTTTTTTTTTTTTTTTCCCCTCTGTGAATATTCTTGCTGGAAAAAATATTAATGTTACTCTTTTAACGCTCACTCTGGGCTCAGAACTCTCCATTCCAGAGAGCTTCACAGATGCTGGCAACGCAGCTCCCGATTTCTGTACTGCACTACAGCCCATTACACCATTAAGATGCAAGCAAACATGGATCCCAACACCAGGGCAGACACACCTTGAATGCTCCCTAATACAGGCACTGTAGCTTTCTACAGAGGTTCCCTGACAGATGAAGGAGAGGGAGCTGCTGGAGAGGGTACAGCAAAGGACTATAAAGGTGATTAGGGGACTGGAACGTCTTTCTTATGAGAAAAGGCTGAGGGAGTTGGGTCTTTTTAGTCTGGAGAAGAGAAGGCTGAGGGGGTTCTCATCAATGCTTACAAATACTTAAAGGGAAGGTTCCAGGAGGAGGGGGCCAGTCTTTTTCCAGTGGTGCCCAGTGACAGGACAAGAGGTAACGGGCACAAACTTGAACATAGAAAGTTCCATCTGAACATGAGGAGGAACTTCTTTCCTTTGAGGGTGGCAGAGCACTGGAACAGGCTGCCCGGAGAGGTGGTGGAGTCTCCGACTCTGGAGACATTCCAAACCTGCCTGGACACCATCCTGTGCAACCTGCTGTAGGTGGACCTGCTCCGGCAGGGGGGTTGGACAAGATGATCTCCAGAGGTTCCTTCCAAACCCTAACATTCTATGATTCTATGAGCAGCCAGAACACCACCAATCGGTAGACATAACCAGAATGTAACCTGGAGAAGTCAGGAGAAGGCTTAACCATGAACGTAACCTCAGGCATGCAAGTGAAATCAATGAAGCTGCTCCTGAAACGAAGCATGTGCATAGGTGCCATGCCAAACCAGGGCCTGAAAAAGCTTCAGATACCTTGTCTTTAAAATAGCATGATGTCTCACTTTTCCATGGCTGGTTTTCCTCTCATCTCATGGACGCCTCTGGGCAGAATGCAAAACAAGGTTCAGGCACAGCTGCAGAACCCACTTGGAGAGCTGTAGTAGAAGAAAACACTCAGCTGTTTATCCAAAGAACTAACAGTATAAAGCTGGGGATGGGTAAAGAAATAGGTCATAGTAGAACAGTAGGAAGAAGCATTGCCAAATTTCCTTGGGTTGTTTATGTTTTTTCGTTTTTTTTTAAAAAAAATGCAGCAAGCAGAACTCAGTGAGACTTCTCTGGGCAGCTTCTCTGTTCCTGTTGGGCAGCTCACACCTACGCTTTCAAGCTGCCGTGGTTTTGTAAGCTGATGGCAAATTTCACGCTCATCTCAAGGGGTGTTGGGTCAGGCTATGGGGGGAGAGGCTTTGCCTTTTTACAGTGCTTCAAGTTTTGAAGCTTAAGCAACACTCTTACTGCAGCAGCACACAAAACCTTGGGCATCGCACATTGCCCAGTCATTCTGGTACGCCAGGGTTGTCATCTTCCAAACACAGGATAACAGCTGAGCCTAATTAAACTAGACAAATGCATTTTCCTAGCTCCCTTTGCAGAATTAGGGAGCTATAATTAAGGCTGCACGACCATTTCTGTTATAAAGTCCTACTTTTGAAGCTTCAATCATTTGTATTGAAGAGATCCTTACCAAGGGGCGGTTTGGCACACAGGGATGAAAACTTTGAGAAAAACCAGCTCTTACACTAAATACAGTAATAAAGGTCTCACTGACTTCACTTACATAGAACACGGCCCAGCACTAGCTGCTTAAAATCCACCGTAAGGCCGAAATATTATTTTTTCCTAACATAATTTTTACTTGTTTCCTGAGCAATTGAATGATAGGTCTGTTTTTGCAGAGCAAGCAGGTGGTTTACAGCCTGGCTGATGGGGTTTCACACTGAAATCCCAGCAGCCGTGCCTCCTTGCTGCAAAAAGGATACCCCGCTTTGGCTGGAACTTGAGGTGTGTCTGCAAGTCCACCAGTATTGATATCAGCACCTCCCAGGACCAAGGTCTGTAAAATGCCACACGTGCACATTATCTCAACGACAGTGCCAAGGAGACAGACGACAAGTTCTTCACGCACTTCAAAAAAGTACCAACTGTTTTTTTTTTAATACTTCTAATGTGACAATTTCATTAGAGGGCGACTCATATCCAGCCGTGTGGAGCTCTAACTTGGATGAGTGCCTGAGTGCATGTTGACATTGCGGTCACCACTGCAGCTGCAAGGTGATGCCACTGCAGCCACCACAGGGAGAGCAGAAGGGCCTCTCTGCCCAACAATTTGGTTCTCAGGTAGGCTTGAAGGTTATGCCAAGTTTCATGCTCCCAACAGCTACAGGTAGTCTCCGCACAAAATTCACGCCTGGAATAGCGATAGCTTTCTGGAAGGAGGTGCCACAAAAACTTATGTTGCTGTGTAGACTGGAGATGTAAAAAGGCTTATATGAATCTTCCACTATTTTCCTCATGTGGTAACATTAGCAAGTACTAGAGGAAATCTCCCACCAGCTATGTGCAAAGATGTTCTAAGCTGCCAACATTCACGTGTCCGTGGTCATTTACACAGGCCTAGATGGGTTGGCTAATCCGTTTCTTCAACTCCAAAATACAGCAATTCAAATCCTGTCTTCAAAAGCACTGCTTTCTCTGCACCCAGTTTAGAATCTGACCCAAGGCGTTACACAACTAATTGCTAGTTGGGATTGCTCAGACATCCTGTAGCTGACAAGACATAAAAAAATTCCAGATTAAACTATTCTAGGCAACATTATCAGTAGTGTCCTTCCTTATCTTCTCTATCACCTACTCAAAGAGATGGATGAAATCCAAAGATTTCTTATTGACTCAAGCAAGCAAATTGTCATTCTGTTAATTTCTCTTACTTATTTCTGCACTGTTTCAGGCAGCCTAGAGATTCCTGGAAAGAACAGACACTGAAATAATTCTCACTTTCATTAGCATGTGCCATAATTAGCTGGAAGGGTCTGCTTTACTAAGGGCCTCTTTAAACCTTGTCCATCTGGTTTCAGTCAAATAATCAGAAGAAACAGCAAATGCCTCCTTCAGAATAGCTGTTTCTTGCTCATTACAATATTCAGTTATAAGTAAATTAATCAGCAGAAGTTGCATTGCCTGTATGTCGTAAAGACAAGCAGTTCTGATACCTGGTCTGACCTCAGAACATCACTAAGTAGGGAAACGCCAAGCACTCTTCTTTTCTAAGCACAGGCATCAAGCTATTTAAATAGCATAAAAAAAGCTGCAATGGGGATTTTGAGTCCAACGCACGAAGGATGGATGTAGTCAAGGTAGAAGTCACATTTCTTAATAGGACTCTTAATGTGGCTTACATTACTCGGGATTTTGCATGCATGCTTAAAAACAAATCTAGCCACACCAAATACATAGCTGATTCTTCATCAAAATGGATATACACTATGTGGCCGTAACAGCTGAAGGCAAGCATACATGACATACACCCAAATGTTCACAGGGCTGACAGTCTTCAAAATTCACTGCAGGCTACAGGTGAAACATAATCCTTAAAAAGTTATTAATTACTGCAAACTAAACCTGTTAGCAAGCTGAGCATAACAAGAGGCTGCAGGAACACATTAAGCTGTCTTGTGGGGTGCTGAGACAGTAACAAACCTTACTTCTTAATTCCTTATACCTAGCCTTTTTTTGTTGTGGCTGATAATGGTTTCACCTGTGGTCCCACAGTTAAATTAGCTGCTGGGTTTTGGGTATCTCTGGAACACTTTTCCTGTACCACTTTTTGGTCCCAGGTTCCAACCCCCCTCATGCATGCTGGTGTCCTCTCTTTGAAGAGAGGCTGGCCTGGACTTCTGTGTTTCCCAACCACGTGAACTGAACAGGCCCCTGGTAAGAAAAGTTTTCACAGAAACTAGACTAATGATTGGTGGAGGTCACCCGTAACAGGTCTAGCAAAATTTCAAATATTCTGTATTTACCTGAAAGCCACGACAAGAAAAAGACTCAGAACTGTTTCATATTTAAACCCTAACTTCTGGTATGTCTCAGCACACTGAATTACATTCAGTGCCTCTTCCACAGCATCTTCCCTCAGCTGAGGTGCAGCCACTTTCTTCCTCTTGAGTTTGGTGTCTGGGCTCCGTTCAATACCTTTCTCTCTGTGCTCTGGCCTTGAAGAAAAAATTCCAGTTGGCTAAAATGACATGGGTCAGAATTCCCCAGACTTATGACACATGTAAGTTTTTGCTCCTTTTAATAAAGTCAGAACATTTCAGAGATACCTTGTTTCTGTCTCATCTCTGAAACTCTTTTCTATCACATAGTTTCATCTGCCCAACACTCCTCTTCCAGGCAACTTCATGGTGTAAAACATAGTAACAAGCAGATATGCTATATAAACAAAGTAGTACAGATTCCACTCTCCTTCGCTTTATATGGAAATTGTGCACACTCTCATCTCAAAAACTCTAACAATTACAACCTAAGAATTTCTGCTATATCATGGCATTAGTCTATTTAAAAACTATAGGAAATGTAGCATTAATTCTTTTTTAAGCTTTTTAAAACTCAATGAAATCCAAACTGATGTTATCAATTATATTATCACCTCCCCACAGTTTCAAATTCTTTGTTTTCCATTTTCAAGGCATCTTGACTTATTAAAATGAATTGTGCATGTTACTGTGGTTATTCAACACCTTTTCTAAAAATCCAACATCATCTGACTTACAACAGCTGACACAAAATACTGACATAATTCAAATACTGTCATTAAAGGAGAAACAGTATGAAAATCACTTTTTTATTACTTTTTGAATATAAACCAAGAATTTCAGCACTTGCTCATCCAATGCAAATGATCTCCCCTGTGGTCAGGCTCAGCATTAGCTCATACAGATATTTTACATCATCATAATGAATTGTGTTTCATCACTGCACCATATTAAAATCCCTTTTTGAGAGTTAAAAGAAGAATGAAACAAAATTGGTTACAAGATCCAATGTTGCTCTGCATTCCTTGCAGAGTACCCCAGAAAACATCGCAACTTTGCCATCTCAGCAGCCTTAGACGCATTCATGAGTTGTACCCGTTCTACGGATTTTATCTTTTTGCACTTCTTAGCATACTTTTTGTATTCCTAGCGCCATGTGGCTACTCCCACACACATAGGAAGTAGTGGTACTCCTAGTCAGACGGCAGTTCTCTTCCTCATGTCAGATACTACCTTTCTGCACGAGCGTGCAGAGATGTTCCTCTGCCTAACAGTAACCCATGACCTCATGCCAGACACAGACTGAAGTGCAAGAACAAGTAAGTAGCATTTTGCAACCAACCTAACCGTAGGCAAGGATTCCTTGCCAGCCCAGTTCTCCTCTTCCTTGGGTCATCCAGTGCCTTCCACTAGGTGACTAACAATGCCAATGGAATAATACACAATAAAGCAATCAAAACCCAAATCAGAGCCCAAATTTTCCCTTTTACCTATGTAACAACAAAGAATCTCCCAGTGCGTGTAAGAACAGATGTAAGCAGTACCACATAACAGTTGCTGTAGGCCAAGATAGACGCATGGAGAAAGAACTACACTTTTGAAGTCTGAGCTCTAAATCAGACTGTCAGATGCAACAACAGATGAAAACACAGTAGACAGAACCTCAGGCAGGCCAATTACCCGCTTTAAACTTTAGCTCTGCATCACAGTCAGCGCGAGTTAGGCACTGAGTTTCTATACAGTAAGTACTCTATATGAAGAACCTTTGTTGCACAATTAGCCAGCCACAGCTGGCTATGCTGGTGGTTGCCTTGTGATGCCAGCCAAACTGAACATTAACCTCCAGCCTGACACTTTTTTCTATATTTTGGTGAGGGTTTTTTTAGTTTTTGGTCTTTTTTTTTTTCTTTTGGTGGTGGTGGGTTTTTTTAAATGCTACTGATTAGAAAGATTTATGATTTATTAATCCTGGAAATCTCACTAATAAATCCAGTCCTGTTTTCAGCCTACAAGGATGATACTGCCTTTGCAAAGAGCAAAGCTTCAAACACTTATCTAAGATTTTTTTTTCCCTGCAAGCACCATGAGTTCCAGTTAACAAAACCACATGTAATAGACAGAAACTCAGCCCTCAAGTAAGTCTGCATTTTTAATACACTACTTCTACCTGCAGTAGAAGCTGAAAAAGCAACCTGTAAAATTATGAAGTGACTATCAACCCCATGTGCTTCAATGCATAATGAGGCCAATCAACACTTTTTGCCAACAAGATGCTTTGGTTTGGTCCTTATAGGACAAAGTCTCTAACAAGTAGCATGCTGGTGGTCAGTTAAAAATGAAGTTATTTTAACTGCAAACTTTCAAAGACTTCTATGTTTCTGTCAGGATAAAACCCTCAAGTTTACTCCCTTCATCCAGAAAATCCAAGATTTTAATTCACAAATCTTGATGGGTATGACTAAGTAAAAGAAAAAGTATGTAATTTGATCGTCAGTGTTTCTGTACAATTTGCTAGAAGGCCTGGTATACATTCATACATCTCTTGTTCATTTTACAATTACTTGATTTCAGCATTTAAAGATTCCTCTAATAGCAGTTGTAAAATCCCACTTTGCTCCAATGCTTATGAAGAAGAGAGTTGTACCAGTTCCGCTTCTGGAAACTAATTTAGTTTTGCTTAATGCACTGCCATTATCTTCACCTTCTGCTACAGGTTAGAACGAGTCAGCCAGGGAAATTCCTGTAAGCAAAAAACAAAACAAAACACCAGAATAAAAAACATATGAGAACGGACAAACAGTAAGAGGGAACAGGACACAAATATGTATTAACCACCAGATGGAATCCCTGGGAAACAAAGACTGCCCAGAAACACTTAATCTCTTTTTGTCAGGAATGGAAAAGAACAACCATAAATTCTGGAAACGTTAATTAAAGATACCATGCATTAATAACAGCCAATGGAAAAAAATAAAAACAAACCAAAAAACAAGGAAAGCCTATAGCACAGTGTAAAAGCACCCCATTCCACTATCTCCCAAATCTAAAGACAGTCTTTCTGCCTTGGAACTCTCTGTTGCCTTCTCTGCAGTTTAAGCGATGCCACCTGAGGATTTCAGAGTCTTGCCCACATGAAGCTTACAGCAAAAGAAAAACAAAACATACATACCTGCTTCTTTCTCTCAGACTGTGGATCAATCATTACGTTTATGAGCGAAGGTGTTCGCTTGTCAGTCAGGCTTGCTTTCACAGCAGTCCGCAATTCTTCTGGTGTTTTAACAAAGTATCCTTTACCTCCAAAGGCAGACATAATTTCCTCATAGTGTGAATTTGGCAGGAGAGAAACGGGAGGTACACTGTAACAAAATGGAAAACCTCTGATTAATGGTAGGGCAGAACTGCCAGACAGACCAATTTAATTACTTCAGCACTCATTTTAAAGTGTAAGCTGACTATTGTGCTGGCCTGATGAATTCTTCTGGGCTGGAAAAGCTGTTTCCTACACCACTTATGTTATATGTTTATAGGGCAGCATACTCATTTTCATCTTCTGAAGACATTCCTGAGCAAAGATTTAGCCTAGTTCTCTTGCTATGGAGATCTCAGTTCCAGAAGCAAAAGCCCAGTGTAAACTCAAAACACGGATAATTTTTGAGATTATGATGATTTTGGAGATTACCCTGCTAGGAACTCTGTACTGTGTGGTCTGAACTGCTGCAAGAACCTAAGACAACTAACAAGAGAGTCATCTCTCTGCTGCGCTGTTGTGTAAACAACAGTCTGGAATTAGGTTGGTTGCTTGCTTTTGGTAACTGGTTCTTACTTACATGAACTTAGCATTGGACTAAATTCACTTTATGCAAAATTTCAATCTGGATCACAAAGCATTAAAAGTGTAGAGAACAACCATTTTGGTCACTTCTTCCTTAATTAACAGGACATACTTTGAAGATACTCACCATGCAGCAGGATCTCCAAACTTTAACATCTCCTTCCAGGTATCTGCATCCAAACCAGTGTAAATCCCATTGTTGTTTACTACGATAATCAGGATTGGTAAATTGTATCTACAAAAAGATCCATTAGGAAGAATTCTGAAATACTTGCACCTTTCTATAACATGTTAAAAGTGTGACTTTTCCTTAAAGGTTAAATAAATAAATAAATAATCAAACCCACTTTCACCTGAAACATGATGTACTCATCACTGGTAACACATTATGTCAGAACAGCATAAAAACAACCATGTATATTTTTTGGCTCATTTTCACGTGATTTTAAGAGTACCCCATCTGACAGCAGCATCCTTGGCCTTCTAGGTAAATCGATCCTGGCAATATATGAAGAGGGTCTTCTGGAGTAAAAAAACAGTTACCTGCAAATAGTCTCCACCTCCATCCCAGAAAATCCGAAAGCACTATCTCCCTCTATGCAGACAACTCGCTTTTCAGGCGTTCGGTCTTTAGCTACCATTGCAGCTGCTATAGCAAAACCCAGTCCGACTCCCATCGTTCCAAAAGTACCTGCATCAAGCCTAAAGGGGAGAATGCAGAATTACTATCCTTTTATTTCTACTCAAACTTTTAAGTTAATCCACGGTGACTTATCTACTTATATTACTTTTAATAATTTGCCATATACTATTCAAACATTGTTTCATAAGCAATTGCTATAAAGAGATACCAGATGTACAGATTATTATATTCAGTCAAACATTTGATAAGACTGAAAATGTTTTAAGTGTTATAAACATACTGGAACTCTAATTAAAATTAAGAACTCTTATACACTAGTTGTACTACAATAAAGAACTACTCTTCTATGCTTTTAGCTTGCACAGTAACAGTATTTCAAAAACATTCAATTACTGCAGAGATAGGCAGACTACATGAAATCTTTCTATATTTAATTCCTTGAAAATATAACTAAAAGTCTGAAAGCCATCGGTTAAATACTGCTGTTCAAATTTTAGTCTTCTGTTCAACTTCTGAAATTAAATTGAAAGCTGTAATTAAGTTAGATCATTTCAGTCAGAAGCACATAATGGATACAAAAGTACATAAAGAACTAGATTATTCTAGGGTTAACTTTTAAATCTGCTTTCAGATATGTGCAACATCACCTGAAAAGACAACCATTAATGTTACTGTGCCCTTATTTTAAACAAGGGGGGGGAAAACGCAAACTCTTCATCCAGCTTTTCTAGAAGTAAGGGGTTTTTTGTTTGTTTGTTTGATTTTTGTTTACAAAGAAGTATTTAGGTTCATTTAGGACTTTAGTGCTACTTTGACAAGAAGGCACAAGCTTCACAGTCAGATCAGAAGTCTCACCTCACCAGACAGAACTCACTTTTCCCCCCTCATTCAAGAAACAGCACTTAATTCCTACTTACATTAAAACTAGACTACACATAATGATTAAAGTGAGATACCAACACTTCCAAATTTGAGTGCCTACGTTTTAGGCATGCAGATTTACATAAAAGTATGCCCAATATATAATCCAATTTTCAAAATGAGTTGATTCTTAAGTTTTCCCCGTTTCTGAGTGTGCTTTAAAGAAAAAGTCTTTGTGTGAATTCTTTTCAACATGAGGATCACAAGATTGTTTTTATTTTAAATCAGTATTTACCACAGACTGAGCACAGAAACAAGCATCTAGATAAGGGAATTCTACATGCTGGTTCTCACTTACTTTCAGTAAAACAGTGAGAAACTTTAAACATTCTGTTGCAGAGCACACAGACAATTCGCAGAGAATTGTTAAAATCTATCACAGGACATCAGTATATGAGCGGAAAACTTCCCTTTCCCAGCATACTAAAAATTTATTTTTTATTTAGAACTTTTTAAAAGGATTACAAAAATTCTGGATCATCATACTTCTCAGCTAAATGAAAACATTTATACATAGATCTAGCCTGTTGCGTCAGCACAACAAAAAAAATAACCACACCTTTGACGAGGATAGTAATTTGGAAGCATAGTTCGTCCAATGTCCATGGTGTTTGCTCCCTCACTTACTAAGATGCAGTCCTTGGGTATCAGTTCTCTGATGTGATGAAAGACGGTGTAATAGTTCATAGGCAGGGATTTCTGTAATGCTAATCCCTTAAAAATAAGAGATATCAGTAACTCCTATGCATAGAATTCATAATAAGGTGCAGAACTGAGACACGATGGAAATATAAATACACTCTGCTAGGTAATGCTGAAGTATTTGGTCTTCCACCAGCTACATGAAGGTCATTACTTCTGTATCTAATCCTGGTGACACAACATATTTATCAGAGGCTCACTCAGCTCAGCAGCTCTTGGATGGCCTATCACTAACAGGAAGCTATTAAAATTCAATCTAACCTGACAGGCACGTGACATTTTTTTGTGCATCGGTTTGTCTATTGATAACCCTAAGTGAGTTGTCACCTGTGTGCTAGTAGGTAGTTCAAAAGAATGACCTGCTAGAATGAGTTTATTTTAGATCCCAGTCTCAGAAATGTACACCTTAACTTGCAGAATATGAGTGGCAGGAAGTTAGGCATATGCCAAGCACCTGTGGTCTTTTGGCCTTAATAGCTACTTGCTTTTAACATAAAATGATACTTCCACCACCACTGCTAACAGCACAATTACAGAAGATAACTAAGAATGTATCTTCATGTAAGCTAGCTTCCTTTGGGAGTACTTGGAGGTACTCGCCCATTCCTTAGATGTCACTGCCCATAACACAGCAGTTCCGGCTGCGGTCTTCCACTACTCGCTTTAAGAACCCAATCCTGAAGTTCAGTGACTTCCACACAGTCTGAATTTACATGAGACCTAGAATACTTAACTTACAGTTAAGAATTAAGACTTAACTTACAGTTCATAAGCCTGACAAGAGTAAGCCCATACCAGAATGGTACAAATTTTCAAACTCCAAGTGACATGACTATCAGAAGTAATTGAGGAGCTTGGATATAGATCAGTGACAAAACTGACTATGCATCAGTACCTGCTATGGCAAGAAACCTCCTCTATTCTTGAACATAACATTACCTTTGATCTTTCCTCGTTGTTCATTATTTTCTCTCTTAGCCTCCACCACCACTCTGAATTAGAAGGATATTTGAACAGTCTTTTGCTGAATTCTTCCAAGAGCTGGAACAACATTGAAATGTTGCAGAGATTTCCTTCAACGTATTTAAAAAAATAATCACAAGCATCAAGAATAATGTTATCAAGAAAGATTCCAGCATAATCACAATAATACTAGTCAAAATCTTTAACATTTCATTTGGAAATAGACTGGATGTACAGCATAAGCATATGCTGACTGAAGAATGGTTTTACCTGAATAGCTTTGGTGGGTTCTTTTTCCTTTTTTTGACTAATAACTTTATAAAAATCAGAGGAAATTTAGGTCAAAACAAAAGGACAACTGACATTACATTACCTGCTTAGTCACAGCATTGATGTCACCTAATAAAATTGCAGATGGCCTCACATTATTCCCCAGCTCTTCTGCACAAATATCAATCTGCATTTGAAAAAGAAAGACAACCATTAACTCAAGGATATTAATGAGATTTTTTTTTTCAGTTCAAGTGAGGAACATTTTCTAGCAATATCTTCATAGCTTGTTTTGGCTGTATAGATAACTGCTTCTGCATTTCATTGAAATGACATCCGGAAATGCTTTATTCAAGGTAAAATCCTATGGTACCTGTGCATTTTAACAGAAGTTTAAATATATCCTTAAAATTTACTGTGTGCTTCTTTCAAGCTCTTACGGACAGTACAGAATTTTATTAGAACACTAGGGAGAAGGTGGTGGTGATTTTAGTAATAACTATATGAGAACTAAAAATCTAGGCTTAGGTATCCCCTTAAAATCTACACAAAGCAGTAATTTTCTTACTCAGAAAAGTCTGTGTAAGTTACTTGGCAGTAAGAATTTGGCTACTATGAAAAAACCGAACAGTAAATTGTGCCCACTGAAGAAGCTTCCCCACTTTCTTTATCAGTGATGCATGAGACCTCTAAGGTTACATGGAATACTAACTTATGAACAGGTCACGCAGATTATGAACTGAATTAGTTCTACTAACTGAATTAGAATACTAACCCTTGACAGTGAAAAAAATTACGTTAAGTGAGACAAAAAAAAAATTTCTTTATATTCTTTAGATGAAGGAAACATAAAAGATATCTTATTTCATAAGTCAAAAGGAATTCTAGCTTAAAAATTTATGGTATTCCTCTGAAAAAGATGCAAAGTTTGGAAGCTGGGATTATGTTCCAGATCACTGAAGGCAGGCCAGTCAGCATACTGAATCAACAACCACTCTTCGATCACAGACTCTACGGGAGGAGATTTTAAGGACATAAGCAGTTGAACGACCTGTCTTTCTATGAGCTGGCAGATTGCCAAATACATTAATTAATTAAATAGCCTTTTTTCCTCTTTTCCCATTAACATTTCTGAGTGACTGAGCTCTTATAATGACTGACTCTAGACCTGAAAGTAATTCTGTTTCAAAAAAATCCAGCTGAGCGCGCAGTCAAATAGTATGAAAGGTTTCACAGTGTCAAGACACTTTGCTTTCAATCAAGGAAATTCCAGTGCTCCAAAGATCACACAAGTATCATGAGTCTAATCCTGTATTAGTCAACTACATAGAAGTGTCTGCCCTCGTTACAGAGGCACTAAGTCCTTGATAGCTGGAACAATATTGTAACCATTTTCAGAAAAAATAAGGAGGTAAAAAATATAATTCAAGAAATTAGAACTATTTCTGGAGAACTACTGCAACTGTAGGCACTGAACTGCACTGTCCATAGGGCAGTAGCTGCCACATACACTGCCAAAATAATTTACAATAATTGCTCTAGGCAATGCTAGAACACAGAGGGCTTCCTTCAAGTGATAATCAATTTCCTGCTTACCTGAATAACCTTTACATCTTGTCGAAACCTTGGTGGAAGGCCAAAATGCAAAATCCAATTCAGCCTTGCACCAAACAAGATGATTACATCAGCATGCTGTAATGCCCTAATAAAGGGAAATAAGAGAACCAGATAAGGAAGAATTATTATTAAATTTAATAGTGTTTTCAAAATTAGAAGTAATCTTAACCACCACAGCAAACAAAATATACATATAATCCGTCCTGCCTCTAAGCTGCTTGCTTAGCCCCAAAACCTTGTATCCTTTTACACAGCCAATCATCAAGCCACTCTTGGGTTTAGGAACTCCAGAAGAAAATTAATTACTATTTTCCTAATACACTCTGTTTGGGAAAGGAATCGTTACACTTGTAGACTAACAAGATGCTATAATGACACTGAGGTTAAAGCAAAAAGACTCACTACTGTGATACTGGCAACAGTGGGTGCCAAAATTAAGATTGTTGTGGATCTCTCAGTTTAGACTCCTGTTAATTTACCTTTCAGCCAGGTAGACAATATTTGGTATATTCTTTTATTCTCCATTTTTCTTAAAGGTGATGAAGCTAAGATGCTCCACAAGGGCCAACATTTTAATCTCAAAGTACATAAATGCTCCATCTGCAAGCTGATTCCGTGCATACTCGCAGCTAGTAGGGTTCTCTCACATTAATTTTCCCAAAAGCCAAAACCAGGTCTTGTAACTTACTGAAAGCGTAGTCCTTCAGTGTTGTTTGAAATATCTTATTTTCCTGCAATTTAGCGACAGTATATTGCAAACACCATGCAGAGACAGCAGATAGCAAAACTTAAACTGCAATGTGTGCATCTTAAGCTTCTGTTTACAGTGTTAAATTAAAACCCAGTAGTTTATCTAGTGCATGAAGTTAAATGTTTAACATAAACCGTTAAACACCTAAATCTGTTGTCTCTTTCCAAGCAAGATCTTCAGTGCTCTAAAATGAGGTGCAAAATGTGATTGAAAAATTTTTGTTGTATGCATTTTATCTTCCCTGACATCTGCAGACCACAATTCCTAGTTGTTTCTCAGATGTTAGGATTAGAAGCCTTCTTTATATTTACGTTGATCTTGCTGCAGCTACACAGTTTGGATGGTTATCAGGAACTACTCCTTTTGCCATTGGTGTAGGCAAAAAAGGCAGTCCGCAAAGGTCCACCAACTTTCTGATGTTGTTTTCAGCATGTGAATAAGCAGCACCTGAATGAAATGAAAGAGACTGCTTAATACTACAGAAAACTACTGCATTCGCTGGAATTTCAATTAACCTGATTATACTAGTGGCAGAAAGAGTACTATTTCCCATTACGAAAGCTGCCTGTTATTTTTCATTCTGGAGAACTCAAAACATAAGATGCCAAACTACATGTATTTGGGTTCAAATTTCCCATATTTTTGACAAAAGTTGTTTTTTTTTTAAGACTTCAGACAAAGTATTTAGCTATTTCTGTGAAGCAGGGCAGAGAAAAATAGGACATTTTGTTTATCTAAAATGACAATTTTGGGTGGGTGAAGCTCTGTATTACAGGGCAGAGACTTCTGCAGCAGCAACAGATAACCTCAGTGTTGTGTCATGTCACTTTTTGCTTGTGCCTTGCATGCCGCTGTATGACATACGCCATAAAAATCTGCCCAAACAGATCTTTAATGAAAAAAAGAGAAGCTCAAGGAAGACCTTGTGAAGATACGTGTTTGTGCATACATTTATCATGATACTACCTTCAGTACAAGTCTGCTGAATCAAAGTTGCCCAGGCAACCTAGAATAACTGACTAGTCCCTGTGCGATGACTTAAGTCCACGAGTCTTAAATCCTGAAGAATAAACTTCTCTATTTCTTCCAAAAATTCTGCTAACAACAACACATAGCAGAAAGTCCAGATGTATTTGTTAAGTAGATTTGAAGAAAACATAATATTTCTCAATTGTTGATATCAACAAAACACATATCTACTTATATGAGTTTTCTACCTTTCACAAAGAACATCCATTTGTTCATGTATATCAAGCCAGAGAGAGGAAAAAAACCTCTCCTGATTTAATTTCTGTCTACTATTTCACTACCTAATCAATGATAAGATCCATCTCATCTCAATCATTTCACTCCCTGGTTAAAAATAGAACCTCTCTCCAAGATACAGATCGTTCCCAGGTCTGCAGGAAAACAGTCTGAGTGAAACAAGCTGTTTTTTTCAAATTCTCTTCCTAGCAGACCTGTATCTCCAACAGAAACACCACTGCAGTGACTGACATTCCACAAGGAGGGACAAAATAAGTGAACAAGCACAGAGAATAATTATCCTCTATCTTTAGGGACACCTCTGTTTCAGGAATGAAGTACACTGGCAGAGTACAATGGAAAGTCTGTAAAGCAGCAGTAGCAGCAATAGCTGCTGTGTTGCTTCATGCCTGCACACAGGTAGGCTGGCGCTTTCAATAAGTCCACATAGAAAAATGATCTTTGGTTACTCTGATTCTTGCTATATATGCCAGAGCATCAGAGAGAGAGCATCACTTCTGTATTGTCACAGAATTTGTTTGGACTTTTGACAGTGATCCCTTGGTATTGGCTCTATGCTTAAAGCAATTTTTTTTCTACTTAAACCTGTATTCTATCAATTGACTTTTCTCTTAACCTAGATGAAAAAGACAACAGTTATATGACAGAATAAAGATATTCTAAAACCGCAGTAGATTTTAACAATTTTTGAAGATGTTTGGTTAGGGGTTTTGTTGTTGGTTTTTGTTTGTGTTAATAAAGTGAAAGAGAGATGGCTAATATTTATGGGGAAAAGAAGTCACTCTGGTCACTGCTCTTGTCCCTGTCCCAAACTTGTACTGTTCAAAGCATGCTACCTTTGCCAATGATTAGCAGAGGCTGCTTGGAACAAGCAATGATAGACGCTGCTTCGGATACAGCAGAGTGTTCCGCCATGCTAATGGGGGGTGGCAGGCAGCATTCCACATACCTGGAAGTCAAGCAAAACAAAAAACTCTCTTAAAAAACTCAAAACAAGAAATGTTTAAAGATAAAACCTAGTGTTTAGCAGAAAACTGCAGTTGCTGCACACCATGTTACTCAGCACAATTATCAGAACAGGATACATTTTTTTAAAACAAGCTTTGAAGTTTTTCTTGCATGTTTCTTTAATCTTATAGGTAGTGTTGATCCAGAGATCTACAAAGTGACATCATTGTACTACCATTATACTAATTCAGGCCTTTTTGCACATTTCATTACAAACTATAATCTGTATGACACGTTAGGATGCAATATTACACTTAGAGGCTGGATTTTTAGTATAATTTCAGCCTTGCAGCAAATTATTTAATCTCTTGCTCTTGTTTATTATCTTCTTGTTTGTACTAGTTTGAGAAAAGAAAATACAAAATTAACTTAAAACTAAAATCTCTTTTATTCAGTGACTTGAAAAACAATTAATATAATCTTTACGCACTTGACAGCGCTCTTATTCACCTGAAGATTCACAAAATCCCCAGGTATGTCAATATAGCAGCAACCTGGTCGACCATATATGCTGGTTCTTACAGCCTAGAAAACAGACAATGACACTCGTAAACACTTTTTGAAAGGATTTTAAAAAACCTTTTATGTAAATACCAAGAAAACCTTTTGGCAGACAGAGAAGAAGCATGCTGTTTTATATTGCTGAACCACCACAGGGAAAGCTCCCATGGATTGATTTATATCAATACATTCAAGTTTTCATAGCTATTTATATTTTTCACTATACACCATCTGATTCCTTTCAGTAGAAGCACAGTATGGGACTGTAAATTCTTTATTTAATTTACAATGAGACAACTGCATTATCAGCTAGTGTATTTGGAAATACTACACTTTCATGCTGAATTCTATTTAAAGTAGTACAAGCAGAGGAAAAAAACAGACAAGAAATGTCTCCATTTTCTACTACTTCTGATTCCAGTTCTATTACAGGTAGATGGCTCTGCTGAATTTGCACTTCCGGAAACAGTATCACTGTACGCAGAATGTAGGCTGACGTAGAATCATGGAATCACCTATGTTGGAAGGGACATTTAAGATCATTAAGTCCAACCATCAACCTAACACTGCCAAAACCACCACCAAGCCATGTCCCTAAGCACCACGTTTACTCGTCTTTAAAATACCTCTGGGGATGGCGATTCCACCACTTCCCCAGGCAGCCTGTTCCAATGCTTGATAACCCTTTTGGTGACCAAATTCTTTCTCATATCCAATCTAAACCTCCCCTAGCGCAACTTGAGGCTGTTGTCTCTCGTCCTATCGCTTGTTACTTGGGAGAAGAGATCGACCCTCACCTCTCTACAACCTCATTTCAGGTAGTTGTAGAGAGTGATGAGGTCTCCCCTCAGTTTCCTTTTCTTCAGGCTAAACAACCCCAGTTCCCTCAGCTGCTCCTCATAAAACTTGTTCTCTAGACCCCTCACCACGTTTATTGCCCTTCTCTGGACACGCTCCAGAATCTCAATGTCTTTCTTGTAGTGAGGGGGCCAAAACTGGACACAGTATTTGAGGTGGGGCCTCACCAGCGCCAACTACAGGGAGACAATCACCTCCCTAGTCCTGCTCACCACCCGGTTCCTGATACAGAATGCTGTTGGCCTCCTTGGCCACCCTGGCACACTGCAGGCTCACATTCAGCTGACTGTTGACCAACACCCCCAGGTCCTTTTCCGCCAGGCAGTTTTTCAATGACTCTTCCCAGAGCCTGTAGCGTTGCGTGGGGTTGTTGTGACCCATGGCTAAAGCATTGCTACAGCAGCAGTAACAGACATTTGTAACCCTTTCAAAGTGTTGAGATAAGGATGCATTTTCTCTTGCTCTCTCAAAAAAACTCATCAAACCAACAACCAACCCCCAAACCCAACCATCTCCACCCTCACCACTCCAAATCTTCACGCAAGAGTGGTAAAAGAGCTGAAGTTTGTGGTATTGTATTTCTAGTTCTCGCACCAATCCCTAAAGGCATTTCTTTCACAACCATCTTTCCAACTCTGACTGAAGCTAACAAAAAAGTGCTACAGAGATCACTAAGCATCAGATTGGACCAGAATTTATTTCTAACCTGCTCCATACCATAGTTCATAGGAAAAACCTCCCTGGTTGTTAATTTACTCCATCAACCATCACTTAACATCTGCAAAATCAAACTATTTACAGTAACAGCTACAAACAAAAAAACCCCCTCAAAGCTTATACTGTAGGAGACAGTTACTCAGTGTTCTGTTTCTAGTTTAGTATTTTTTCATACCTTTTCAATAACAGCAGGAATAACTTCTAGGCTGCTTGGGCGGACAGACAGTTTGTTGTACAGTCTACCAGCTTCAACCTGAATACAAACATACAACCATTATATCGATTATCAAAATGATTTGCTCGTTTCCATCTCATTTCAACATGAATAAAATGGAAAAACAGACGAATGGAAAGCAACAAGCTGAAAACTCCCACAAAAAAAATGCAGTTCCTCAGCTAGTGGAAACTGTCAAAGCCATACTCATTCCACTGAGCACTTAGGTATTTTTTCCAGAAAGTGGTGCTCCTTTGCTTGGAAAATTTATTTTGCTTTCTTCCATCTCAGAACAGACAGATAAAGGCAGTTTATACCAGCTGAGAACCTAAAATGAGCATGAACTCTAACATGACTACGGACAAATACATTCCAAATAATCTGCAGCATTTATGCAGTATCAATATTAAACCAGTAGATGGAGCAAATCAACAGCATTATAAGATCTGTAAGGAAATGTTCGTGTTTGGGATTGTTATACTATTGAAGAAACAACACCCTTTATTTAACTGAAATCTTTCTGTACCAAGTTGTATGTGTACCTGCGGGAATTCTTGGAATGCTCCCATGGTTTCCTGATTTCTGTCAGAAGAGCCTCCAATAACAATTAAAGGCCTAGAATGTAAAAAACAACAACAAAAGAAACCAACCTTAAGCATACATATATAACCATAATCACATCTGTAAACTCTCCTGATGGTCAAATCTTACTGCTTTTGGGACATTGTGCACCTTTGGCATCCACAGATATCAAGATGAATAGAAAGTGACCAACACAATACAGGACTGGATGCGAATTATGAATGTGTCATCCATCAGACTTCCTAGCAGATTTTGGGTCACTACTTTTAGGACAGTCTGGCTGTATTATGTGATCCACATCTAGCTTAAAAATTCTAAACCCAAGTCATATTGCTGGCAATTTTCATTAAAGCTTGACAACATGGGTAACAAGGTGGTTTGAGAGGAATGATAACAGCTAATCTAAAAAGCTAAAAAGTATTGCCTGATCTAAAAAGTATTAAGATGTTTGTTCATAAGAGGCATTGTAACACACACAAACACCAGAACTAAGAAACACAGTAGGAAACAATCGTTTCAGAAAGATTAGATTTTCTTTGCATACAATTTCAAACACAGCAGAAATTAGCTGACTACCTGATAGTGCTTTTCCCTTTCTCCTGTTTAATAAAAACTGGATTCAGTTTTTATTAAAAAAAACCCACTGAAGCAAATCAAAACAAAACCCAAAAACCAAGGACCAAAGAGATGAACAAAAACTTAACATGCCTACAAGTTGTCCTGTTCTTAAATTAGTTCATAGCTATGTGAGAAAAGCAGCATTAGTTTACAGTACGGGTTATACATTCCACAGGAACACATTTTTATTATAATTTCCAAAAAATACCATAAATTATTGTCCTACAATGAATAAAAACTGGGCTTTTTTTCAGTTTGTAGTTCAAACTCAAACTCCTTAAAATGCTAAAGGATAACTGAAGAGAAAGCTGGCTTATTAATCTGCTTATTCACCAACTCTAAATTGAAATATTGTGTCAACAGCTTTCTAGTCTTTTCCCCCTAAACAATTTCTATTCAGATACCATCTTCCCTTCGACTGCATTTATCTATACAAGGTGTTAAGCTGAAACATTTATAGCATGCTCAATGCATAATGCTAAATTTTATCACCCATAAAATTTGGGGGTATGTGTATCGAGGTCCAAGCTTCACAACCAGGCCATTTCTCTGCCACAAATCAAAAATCTCAGTTCTAATCCCCTGACACCGTGAGATGAGAACTTCAGGCTACATCGTACCTCTATGAAAAATCCTTATGGAAAACCCACTTAGTGTATACTCTAGATATTTTATTCTGCTGATTCTCTCCCCTCAGCAAAATGACTATGAGTATCCATATATAACCAGTCTGTTTCACAGTGACAAACCCTGTGTTCCTTTCACTTACCTTTTTCAAATCTATTGAAATGTTTCAACAAACAAGATAACTACTACTTCCCAATACTGAAATATAACAAAGAGAACACTCTACTCTTAAGCAAGCCAACTCCAACAGCTATACCTTTAAAAGATTTGGTTCTGCTTTGAAAACTTCCATAATTGTAAGAATAAAGTTTTGCTCCCAATGAAATCACAGAATGTGAGGGGTTGGAAGGGTCCTCTGGAGATCATCTGGTCCAACCCCCCTGCCAGAGCAGGTCCACCTACAGCAGGTTGCACAGGATGGCGTCCAAGTGGGTTTGGAATGTCTCCAGAGTCAGAGACTCCACCACCTCTCCGGGCAGCCTGTTCCAGTGCTCTGCCACCCTCAAAGGAAAGAAGTTCCTCCTCATGTTCAGATGGAACTTTCTATGTTCAAGTTTGTGCCCGTTACCTCTTGTCCTGTCACTGGGCACCAGTGGAAAAAGACTGGCACCCTCCCTTTAAGTATTTATAAGCATTGATGAGATTTCCCCCCTCAGCCTTCTCTTCTCCAGACTAAAAAGACCCAACTCCCTCAGCCTTTTCTCATAAGAAAGATGTTCCAGCCCCCTAATCATCTTTGTGGCCCTTTGCTGTACCCTCTCCAGCAACTCCCTGTCCTTTTTCAACTGGGGAGCCCAGAACTGGACACAGTACTCCAGATGTGGCCTTACCAGGGCAGAGTAAAGGGGGAGGATGACCTCCCTTGACCTGCTGGCCACACTCTTCTTGATGCACCCCAGGATGCCATTGGCCTTCTTGGCCATGAGGGCATATTGCTGGCTCATGGTCATCTTGTTGTCCACGAGGACCCCCGGGTCCCTCTCTGCAGAGCTGCTTTCCAGCAGATCAGCCCCCAACCTGTACAGGTACTGTACAGGTGTACTGTACATGTACTGGTGCATGGGGTTATTCCTGAATCATCATCCTGTACCACTGTCACAACACTATAGACTTTTTTAACAGCTGTGCTTATAACTGCATGTAGTTTAAGTCAAAACCAACAGTGAGGCAGGAATAAACACTGACTACAATTAAACTAGTAGGACTAGCAAGTATTATGTGCTTGCAGAATAACTTTAGTAAACTGAAAAAAATTTCAACTGCAGCCTCAGGTAAAGTGCATGGTATTTCAGCATGCTACTGTACATAGAAATCTTAAAACTATTGTGAACTCTTCTTTGGAGTCTATTCTCACAGCCAAACTGAGAAACAAAAACTTTTGCTCAGAATGAGGCAGGAGAGAAGGTGGCAGCACAGTAGATATTTTTTAACATGCCAAGTCCTAATTAGCTCCCTAGTTGACTAGATTTACACATCCAAGAGCTCACTGTAACAAGCTTCCACGGTAAACCAAAGCCTCTTGTACTCAGCCAACCTGTGCACAGGCAATACAATCTAAAAGCACAATTGGTAGTAGCAAATTGTGCTTTCAGGCTGCTTGAATTTCTTTCAAGTGGACACAGAAGTGGTTTCTTTCACCTGGAAAAGACTGAAATGGAAAAGAATCGGAGGAGTGCGTCTTCAGGCTCAAGGAGGACAACTCAGACCAAGCTTTAAGGACTATCACTTAGTCTTGAGTTACTCAAAGTCAGAACCAGCAGGGCCAGTTCAACTATTAGCTTACTTGTGTGAGAAACAAGACAAAGTTCAGCCACTGTAGCATGTTAACAATGCCAGAAGTAATGCTATGGAAACGCATGACACCTGGGAGATACTGATGAGGGCTAACGTTGCCCTACAAATTGGTCTCCTCATGCCTTCCTCCTCTATACCATCCTTGCAGGGGATGGTATAGAGCAGGAGACTTAACACCTTGTTGCCACAGAAAGGAGAAGACCTCTACTTATTTTTGCTGGTTGGCTTTTTGTCAGAATAATGAACTGAATGGGACTGTTGGGGCAGACAAGTGCCAGAGCTGTCAAGAGGGCAAGAAGCAGGAGTACTTGGCCAGGAGAAAGGTGTGGAGACGATATGGGCCTGTGTCCCTTTTTGTGGCAGACTGCATTAGATCGGTGTAACCAAACCCCTCAGCATGGATTGTATTTTCCTCTCCTTTCCTTTCCTTGGGCTGCTCCCGCATTTGCCCTGCCACACTCCTCCTCCGCAGCCTGCCCAAGTATTCGTGTTGTTGGCTAGTGAAACAGGCCCATCAGTTAACTCAACAGAAAATTCCCTAGCCTTCCTCACCAAAGCATAGCACCCTTTCTTGCAATGGTAATGCCGGCCAAAAGTAAATGTGAAAGCATGTTTGGGATTCGCAAACACTCAGTGGAGGTACCTACTAATGAAGAAGGGAAAATTAGTTCACTAGGCTAAATTAAGGGTTTCTGAATGCTTCCTTCTCTCCTTTTGGCACGCGGCAGGCAAAGGGCAAGCCTGATGTGACCAATGAAAAAATCACTGGCCAAACACTGTGGTTTAATCAGTAACAAACAGTCTTGCTACATTGTCAAATATTCTGCTGAACTAGATGCGCCATCCCCTTCACCTTTTGCCAAGAGTTTATGCCAACAGGTTTACGCAAGAACAACTCAGGTAAACAGAGCTTATCTCAGACAAAACTTGGTTTGTTATAAAATAGAAATACATCCTGCAAATCCATAAGCAAGTACCATGAATGCTTCTTCCTTATAACCAAATTGATGACTGTTCAAAAGCAAGGTTTTCATATGATCTTTTTTTAAATCTACTCTCACATAGGGACAGCAAAACTTTAGTTGATAACTAATTTGTTAAAAAAGAATTTGAACACAAGAGGTCTTTTTTCAAAGTGTCGGAGACTTGATTTGTTCGTGTTCCCATTATTGAGCTTCCCTTGTCTATCAGCTACTGCTAATCTAATGCTCCAGATCACGTGCGCTTAGTATTACCAGAGCTTTTACCCAAAATATCTCATACAGCTTTCTGAACAGTTTTCAGTGGCAGACCAGCTAAAGTTGCCATGTCTCAGTGAAGGCTCGTGGGTGTAAATGCTATCACTCTGTACATGATTTAATTCAATACTTAATTACTGCTCTAAATGTCTGTGTGGGGAGCAAATATGGATTTTAGCAATGCAGTTGTCAGTTTGTTCACATATGAAATTCAGTTATTCAAAACGTGGATTTAAATTTAGAAAAAAATCTCTAAGATTCTCCACGATCAATAAAGCACTACAGGCTGAATATCAACTTAATTTTCAAATGTATCCATACGATCAGGTATACTGACAGGTTTTCCAATATGTGCATAATGGAGTAGGACAAAAGGGAGAATTTTATCCATAAGAACACAAGAAATGGAACTAAATTACTTTTAGGGTTGATAAATGAAGAATTCCCTTCTCACTACCCACATGAAAGAAAAGAAGTCCTATACTAAATACTGCAGAGCTTAACATCTGCAACAAATAACAGCAAACAATTATTAGAATTTTATAGGGAAAATGTAGTTAAATTACCAGCAGTTCATAGTTGCGTTTGCCATCCCACCAAGAGCATGTAAAAAACCTGGACCGGATACCACAAGACATACTCCAGGTCTAGAGAAAAACAAACAAACAAAAAAAGGAGATAGAGAGAAAAGGAAAGTGAGCACAGGGAACACCAAATAAATCACCAACAAAAATTAGTAAGATGCTGAAATATAAAATATTAAAGTTTTACTCATGTCATTAACAGCAAGGGTTTTGTATGAAGGACTAAAGACAAACCTGGGAATCAGAAATCATTTAGCTGTATCAACCCAATTAAAAAAGCAAGTGAACAGTTGCTGAGTGCCACCCACACAGAGGTCTGCAGCATATGCAGGCTCATCATAACACAGCTCCTTGCTTCTTTTAATGCATTTGCTTCGTCATCTAGCTTTTATATGGAATTCGGTAAGCCACTTAATTTTGCAGTTTTCTCAACTCCGCTTTAGCACTGGATATCAATGAAGAAAGCTCACAAAGGAAGAAGCACATCTGGTTCAAGAAAAATTTTATTATAGTTTAATTCAGGCAGAGGCACTTGCTATTCCAGGTGATGAGATAAAAAAGACAATTCTTAACTACTGAGCGCTCTTTAGTACATCTACAGACTCTTCAGCTTACTTCCAGAGGATTATTCAAAGGAAGAAAAACTACAAAACGGTGTAACACAGGTGTCATGCTTGCAGACAGAATAAGGAATGATCACCTGCATTGGGTGTGCCATTGTGCGCAAGCAGACACCAGATGTTTGCTTTGGAAAAGGATCCATAGGATACTCAAGAAACACACCTCACAAGTCACAGGCCACAGAATGCTTCCCAACGACATTAAGAGGAAAATGCAGCAGAAAAGAGGAAAAGCCAGTACCTCCTGTCAGAAGCAGCACAGGGGAGACTGGAAGGCATATGATCAGTCTCTGTATTGATAAGGTATTTGTTGAACAATACGCCCAAATGATGGGATCAAGGTATAGCAGGTCCACCAAGTTGCCACAAACAATGGCGGTGCGACTTCTGCCCCTCATACCAATGGTGTTAAACTACTATTCAGGAATTAAAAGAGAAAAAATAAAGAAAGCAATACGACGGACAATATTACATGAGCTTAAGCACCTCCTTGTTCCTGCCCTCAATCATAGCAACAGAAATATTGATAACTGTTACTGACAGTTTTTTTAACTGCCCTTCCTCTGCACACACTAAAAACACCCAGCTCCAAAATAGAGAAACACTCCTAGTTTCTGTTGAATTTGATACAGTTAGTATTATATTAGATTATTATAAATATTAATAAGTATGGTATGTACCTGCCAGTCAAATATCCAACAGCAGATGCAGCGTAACAGGCCTATTGAAAACATTGGAGTTAATAACACAGTTATTATTATAGATACATTTCATGATATCATGTACAAAACTTTCAACAAAACACTGAAAACAAGCAGGTACATATTTTGACCTGATCATTAGAGCTTAAATATAAGTAGAAGCACCCCTTCACCCTCCCCTTTATAAGGTGCATTCATGTGAAGAATCTCAAAACTTGTGTCCACACTTAATGCTTCTGTTGTCCCAGGATATTACACTAGGAATATTTATGATTTAAAAAATGAAAAAACCAACAATATAAAAGAAAACCTCCATAACCAGGGAAGCAAAATGAACAGAAGTGTGTAAGAAACTTCTGCCTTCCAGACCAACATGGAAGAGTGATTTACAAAGGAAAGGCAATGAACAGAAATCTAGCCATTACTGGAACAACTCATCATAGTTCAGAAATTAAGCAAAAGGTTGAAGTCACACTCTGAAGAGATTCAGTAGATTAGGGATTGTCTTTTACAAACCAAGCTGCTGCAGTACTTCTTACTCCATCCCTGGTACCACACTTAGCTTTAGTGACTTTGATGTTTTAAAGAAAAATTGCATTTTGAGTAATTTTCATAAAAGTAATGCCTGTGATGTGTTAACATAGCTTAGTAGCAGTATTATTATGGAGTACGTTTTTATGCTATTCCTGTAGTAATATTAAACAAGCAGATATATAGTTCACCTGGTAACAAGACTATGAGATCAAGTAGAAACAGAAGCTTACAGGCAACCTGAGAACTCCAAAGGATTCACACATGTGACATTGCCAACTCGCTCCCTCATATTCTCACACTTTTGTCTTGAATTCAGCATGTTCTAACACTTAATGGAAAAAAGTAATTTTGGAAAAAAAAAAAGTAAACTCCTGGCCTTATATCCTGCTTCCTTCATTTTGAAATAGAGTTCAGATTTTGTTTTTTACTCTTATTTGAGTATTATTGTGGTAAAAAGAATAAGTAATACAAAAGTTACTTCTAAAAATTTACAAAGCTACTAAACATTTTCCTCAAACCTATGAATAATTCTAGGTAATGCAGCATGTTGGCAATGTCAGCTTAAATAAGTAAAAGCCTGTACAGACTTATTATAAGCTTTTACAGAGGAGAAACTGTCTTTAATATCCTCATGCTCCTACATATACAGACCAACTGTTTGAGAAAAATGTAGGGCTTAGTAGAGGAATAATAATTAGCCTTTATTTTCTTTGCAGCATTAGCATAGGGAATTGTTGACAAAAAAGTTCATTGACAAGAAAAACCTCTTTCTGCTTTTGATAAGCCTCTGATACAGAGAAGAAAAATGCCAACTAACAGTCAAGAATTAGATAATTTGATGACACATCTGTGTGCAAAAGTTTAGAAATACTTGGAGTAGGTGTTACTAAAAATCTTGTTAATGGAGCTCAAAGCATGGTGTTGTTTCCATGGCAACCATTTTTTCTTTAGAACTGAGTGGCAAAACAAAACAGCACATAGAATTTGGGTTCATGTACAGTCATTGCCATTAAAACTTTTACTGTCTCATTCTGCAAGGAAGCAACATGACTAAATGTATCTGTATTTAGAGGAGGTGGAGGAAAAAAGCTTTGGTTCCAGCTGCCCTTATTGAAGAGTTCTCCAGCCTGATTCCCTTGACAGCTAGCCCCATCCATACTAACTACGCTGTACCAGCTCCAGCATATTATATACTCATGACTAACTTAAAATACCATTATCAAGAAGAGATTGCTTTGACTACGTAGTGATAATTATTATTAAATATTAAGAACTAAACATCAGCATGTGTGTTGTTAATGAATAACAGGCCAGTAAAGGTGGGGTTTTTTGAAGTTTAGAACTGACCTGGGTTATCCGCCTTTTAAACAATCACAGCCATCTCCAACCACCCAGGGACAGATACACAAAACACACGCCCATATCGAGTTGCAATTCAACTATTCAATGTTCAAGGGGCATACGGGACATGGGTTAAACTGTTTCTAGCAAACTTACGCCATGTTACAGACTGCAGGAGATGAGCTACTGGACACTGATAGTACTACTTAGCTTTTAACTTCATGCTTTAACCTGGCCTTCCTAGTCAAACACTTTATTCTGCATTTTTATAGGCTTTTGCTACATCTGGCCCAGAAAGGAGGCAGAAACTCAACCCCTGGAAAACAACTTTATTTTCCATATATCTCAGCTCATATACAGCTGCCTTCACCAATAAAGAAAGCAGCTGAATACACATCCTCCGCAGCCAGACCACACAACTAATAAACTTCAACCATTAAAACTATGACATCTGTAAATATTAAGCGTAGCTTGAATATACGGTGTGTAACCTTTTACCCTCTCCTCTGCCAAGCAATTACTCTATGTCTTCACTAAGGACAAAGAGCAAAACAAAACCCACTACAACATATATCTTTGTTCATCCTTTTTCACTCCCCAAAGAAGAGAAACCCTGACATTTTGATGTTAAAACAAGTCTTCATGTTATCGTTATTCCCCTAAGCAAAAGTATCTCACCATTTCCACAGCAGAATTCCTTGTCTTCCTCACTCTAACAGAAAAGAGTCTAGTAAAGAGTGAAATATAGGACAGCATCTCATTTGGCAGGGCAAAGCAATCTTCTCTGTTAATTACAGATGCATGAGGAAATTAATTTTAATCATGTTAATAACCAAAGCTAAAACTGGAATACTTGCAAATGGCCTACAGGAATAGAAAGACTGTATTGAAATCCTAGTCCTTCAAAGGAATCAAATACATGTTTTAAACATATTTGTATATGTTTGCCTCTTCTCACGTGTTACAGGTTTTCCATAGAGACACTCATCCTCCAAGTTCTCACATTCCAATATAAGGATGTAAGGATTAGAAAGCAAAAACATACAGGTCACGACCACCTGATTTAGGAGAGCTACTATTATAATACTTTAGTGACATCTGGGACAGGATGTCCCAGAAGGCTATGAACTACATGGTGGAAAAAGAACACTGCTGCAAAATATGGACACCTGAATACTGTGCAGGTTCAGGATATTTAAAGGAGTTCCTTGTAAAAGTGGTAAGATTCTAATTAATAGTGTTCATAGAGAGAAAGGTTCCATAAACAAGTTAAAACACAAGAAAAATCTCCTGTTAACACAATAATCAAACTATTTATTTATTTGTTGGCATCCGCTATGGAAAATTGACAAATGTGGTAGAGCAACTCTGAGTATGGAAAGCTGATGGTCCATTTGCTAGCAGCCCAAGATAGAGTCAGCTTCGGTAGCAAACCTTGAAAATGACGTGTAAGCCTGAGGTTATTATATTCAACCTCGGACCGTGTAAGAAACTACTGAATGCTTAAAGAGTTACTAGTGAGGAAAACCAACAAATGGAGAACTAGTGGAATAATATCAGAATGCTAATGAGCTTGAGTTTAATTTCTGATACCTAGACAATGAAGCTGAAATATATACAAGACTAAGTGCATGTTTGTGCTTAATTTTGAGAACTCAGAAACATTACAATTTTCTATGTTTGTCCTTAATTTTGAGAACTCAGAAACATTACAATTTTCTATGATTTGCTGTTTGGTGAGCTTTTAAAACACAGTTAAAGAAAAAAAAAATAAACTACAATTATTGAAAATAGTCAGGACAAGTTTATCACAGAATCACAGAATGGCAGGGGTTAGAAGGGACCTCTGGAGATGATCTTGTCCAGCCTCCCTGCCAGAGCAGGGGAACTTTCCTCTTTGGGCTCTGCAACAACAGAACAGAGAAAAGGAAAAATCTACCTTTTTAGGGAGGTAATAACTCCTAAGTAAAACGTCCTTCTAAACAAAAAGGAAAGAAGTAGCTAAAAAAGCTCTGAAAAAGGAATTAAAATACTACCAATTAGAGAGAGAGAATGATAATATTGTCCTAGCTTGGAAGGGAGGACATCAGCAGAAGAATACGACGGTAGAAAAATGTAAGGGAGCAGTATCTTGGAAGCTCTACAGAAAGCTACAGAAAACTAAAAAACCCCTGGATGAGCCTCCGGAAAACTGGCAGATAAAATCTGACAATATATTACTGGAAGGAGACAAAATTGATCATTTTTTCTTTCTGCAGTAGAATGCTTTGTTCAAATTCTTTTTCTCCCTACTTCCATCTTATCTTCTCTCCCTTGTTGAAGAAAGGCATCTAAAAATGAAAAAACCCTTGCAATTCCCTTATGAGAAAAGGAAGGAGCACCTGAAAATGGAAGGGGGGAAAGAAACACCCAATCCAATCCACTGATGCTCTCCCTTACTCTAGAATGACAATAAATGCTTCTCTACAGGTTCTTTAAAAGAACATTCAGAGACCACACTCTTCCTGGTAAGAAGAGGTAAATTACATTTCATTGCATTGTAAAACTGTTAAAAGAAAGAATTGGTCCTACTATAGATATATACTTACGGCTTGTTCATTTCTCATTCCTACATATTTTATTCCAACTGCTTGGGCTGCAATTGCGATTTCAGTGACTGGAATACCAACAATGCCAAACATGTATTCAATATTCTAAAAAGAAAAGCGTTTGAAGAAATCAGGACTGTTTCCAAAAGACAGCTTTAATAAACATGTGAAACACAGTCATGGTAAGTACACAGGCAGTCTAAAAGTAAGTCATAACAACATATATATTCACATAAAAGTTCACAGGCCACTGTGGGACTGTGTACAACACAGCTCAGTCCTCTGTCACAGTTCCACTCCTTGCAGGCCTCCAAAATCCAGTGTTCCCACAACTGTTCAGCCCAGCCTCTCAGCCAATGTATGTTTAGCTTTCTTAACTGGCCACTTCTTACTTGGGATTTCTTTGCTACACCATCTTCCTGTTTTCTCAGTGTGTCAACTCTGCCTCTTCCAAAAATTCCTTCCATCATTACACGGTCTTACGCTTTCACTGAGAATTAACAGGGAAAAAGGCCCCAAGAAAAAACTGGGGTGGCGCCATGCCCAAGAAACTTACAGACGAGAAGACTATGCTTGTTTTTATTACAACTGAAATGCTTTTCTGTGTATCACAGACCAAACAGAAAGTCTTTCGTTACGACCGGTGTCGGTTGGGCACCGCCTCAATGTAGAGACGGCACCGAGTTTTGCAAAGGCGGCGCTGCCGTGGCAAGAGCTGCAGATGGGATCGGCGGTCCCTGACGGTAACGGAGGCATCGGGCGAGCTCGGGGGAGGCGCAAGGTCGTAAGAAGGGAGAAACAAGCGCAGGCCCGAGGAGAGCCGCAGAGGGGGCATCGCCTCAGGCCTGCCCGCGGCGGCAGAAGGCGCTGGCGGGGCCGGGCCCGCTCACTGGGCCGCTGCGGCGGCACCTCCCTCCTTCCCACCGGGCCAGCCCTTCTGGCCCGCTGCGCCCGCCCCCGGGAGAACGGCAGCGGCGCCCAGGGTGAGTCCAGCCGCGCACACTCGCTCCTCTCCAGCCCCGCGGCCACCCCCGGCCTGGCCCGGCCCGGCCCGGCCCGGCCGCCCACCGCACGGCGGGAACTGTCCCCGCCCGCTGGCCGTCGGGAGGCTGCCGGCCGGTCCCCCCCCCGCCCCCGCGCTCTTACTTGAACCTTGAGGGACTCAGCGATGAGCTGGGCCCCGCTGACGGCCTCCCCCTCCGCGCCGCTGCCGGCGGCCATCCCACCTCCGCCCGACCCCCGCACAGGCCCCGCCGCCCACCGGACAGGCGGACGGAGCAGGACCCCCGGGCGAAGGTCGGGCGCACTGACTGGCACGCCGTCCCGCCAATGAGGCAGCGGAGGGGGCGGGCTCGAGGGTGGCCCAGCGGCCACCTCTGCCCCCCGTTGGCAGGCGTGGAGAAGCCTCCTATTGGCTAGAGCAGGCATCCAATCAGAGGCCGGGAGGCGCCTGCCTTCCTTCCGCCCGCCCGCCCGCGGTGCCCCTCGCCGAGCAGCCGCCAGGGGGCGGCAGCGGCAGCGTGAGGCGGCGCGGGCCGGCCCGGCCATTAAAGTGGCGGTAACCGGCGGGCAGGGGGCGAGAGGGAGGGAGACAGACGGGGAGACAGGGGGACGAGGAGGCCCCTGTCAGGAGCCGAGCGATCGGCCTCTAGACCGGGGGAGGCGGGAGCGTGTGGTCGGGTTACTGTCCCGGCCCGGGATCCCCTCAGGCCGCGCTTGGCGTGGGGCAGCTCGACCTCGAAGGCCCGTGGAAGCCGCAGGGCGAACCGCGTTTGTAACTGGGGCGGCCACCTCCGCCAGCTTTGCGGAGACGGCCTGAGGCTGGTACCGCAGGAGTGGGGCAAAGGGGAGGGTAGTTTTCGATGAAGGTACCCGACGCCAGCGTTCATGAGGAGGAGCAGGAGCGTCATGTGAGACGCTTCTCCAGAATCCTCAGTGAAGGATGGCGCGCCACCATTTTACCTGTTGCTGCCCGTCCAGGCCACGCCAAGCTTGCGTGTGTCCAAGAATTGACACGGTTGACAACAGGCACTGCCCCACCCTGTCACTCACCGGCTGTGCTGCCATCTTGAGTTGTTTGAGTTGAATCCCTAATAATGGCAACATTCAATTCATCCTCTGGCAATAACTTCGATAACACAGATCTTTGAGTTACGAGACAAACCATATTTCAAGAATCCTGTGAAATGTATACAACAATTTGTAAAAGATCCTATTAGAGTGGGCAACCTTCTTTAAAAATAGATTCCACCTCTGGGTAAAAGCCAGGAAGCTAGAGCAAGGTCATATAATACGTTGCATACGGAATAAACATTTTTCGGAAAAGGAAATGCAAGATACCTGTTTCAATTGAGCTATGATTGCATTGCTAAAAAAAACCTTCCTAAAACCTGTACAGTGGAAGGCTGTGTTAAAGTGCAGCATATGAAAGCAGCAGACACGAGGGATCAGTGGAAAAAAATTGAATCTCACTGTATTTTTACACCTTTGTAGGGGCTGTTGTGTTAGGTATTCTATTTATTACAATGGCAGCAACATCATAATTCATGGATGTCATTCTGTAAAAAAGACCTTTACTTATTTTTTCATCACAAATTTAATATTTTGACTAGTAATTATTAGTGTTTGTGTTACTACAGTTTAACAGGCCTTTGCTATTAATCATGTAAGAGGACCCAGACTAGTGTTGTGCTGCTGCTGTTTTTTACAGTCTGTTGGATTCTTCTGACTATAAAAGTTCTGAGAAGCAGGGTATGTATTCCCTTTCTCTGTGTATACATCTATGTGTGGTGAGAGCCGACAAACTTCTAAGTTTCCAAAGTTGTTGAAAATGACTGGATGCTTTACTTCACAATGTACTGAGATTGGATGGTTCTGAAAAGCTGAATAGGAAAACAGTCTGCACTGCGGGGGAAAACTTGTCTGAACTGGCATCCAAACTTGAACACCAGTCTTTTTACCTTTTGTGTAGAACTATAACTGGAATACTGCATGACAGTAATACTGCTATGAAATACTTACATTTGGGCGAGATGATCCTACTGAAGTGTATCTGCCAGGCAAAAGACCACATAAATCACAGGAAAGGGACAGAAAAGGAGATTAAATTATATTTCAGTTCATGAAAATTTCTTTTAAAGTTGTGGCTCAGGTAAGATGACAGCTCTGTAGACCCTAAACAAATTAATTTCTCTTCAAGGAAATGTTTTATTAGACAGTGTAGCACTTTCTGGTAGCGGAGCAGGGAACAAAATGTAGCCGAGACTTATGTGGAGTCTCGCAGCCTAAGGGCTGAGTAAACCCTGACAGTGTCCTTATTTTGGCTGGAAAGGTTACTATCCCCAGGCTCATCCTTGGAGCTTGTCACAGCTCCTGTTGTTAGAAGCAATTCATTAAATAGCAGGATTCTAGTTTTTAAGCTGTCAAATAGGGGAAAGGCATTAGGGAGCACTCACGTAAACGCTCAGCCATTATCTGTGGGACTGGCAGTAACCACAACCAAGGATAAGGACTCAGAGGAATTACTTTAGTTATTATTTTAGTTGGCCCAGGTTCAGCCTGAGATTGTGTAGTTGGATGTTCAGTGCTAAACCTCTTGTGTAAACGCGGAAGGGATTTAGGTATTTTGAGTGTTTCTGACCATCATCTGACCACCATAAACAAACCATGGCAGAAAAATTACAATTCTCCAAGCATGTCTGCAAAATACAACATTTTGTAAAAGCCCATTACCTGTTAATTTTTTATGTTATTATGTTTGGCTTAGAAGGCAAAAGGCTATTTTTCTAATGTGTAGCAATTCCATCCTGTGATCTGAAACTCTCCCAACTTTTTCTATCACTAGTAATGATGAATTCTAAGTGCATCTTAGTTGACAACTTTGTTGAGGAATAGCTGACTAGAACCCATTCCTGTCCTAAATAGGCGTTTTGGCTCTGAAGGGATGACAGAAATAGAAAAGAGAGTTTTGTCAGTGAAGTGCAACACTGTGTGTTTATTTTCAGTGGCTTCCTTAACTGGTGAGAGGCTTCCCACCGCTCCTCTCCCTCCCCCTGCTACTGCTTTATATCTTCACATGTATCTTGGTATTTCATTTGCAAAGCTGAGCTGTACAAGACAAAGTAGGATCCTTTGTTTTTGATACGCATCGCCAAATCACCCCACCATAAGTGCTGAGTGTTTTCCTCAAGATGCAGAATAGCAAGGGTAGCTTATTGTAAATCACTTCTCAAAGCTGTTTATATAAATGGAGTCTCTTTAATACAACTGTTTACAGAGATTACAAGGCTTTATTCTGGGGTTTTTTGTGCTTTAGGTAACATAAATTTACTGTTGAAGGCATGTGTGCCAATGTACACATTAGCAAATTAAGCCTCAAGAAAATATGAATATGTAGTTGAGCTTAGCAGCATCTAATAACTAAGTTACTCCTGGACCCTTACAAGTCTTATGACATATTAAACATATTAAAACTTTTTGGATGAGAAAACAAGTCTGCCTGCCATAGGTGCTAAGGTTATGGTTTTCTTGGCCTACACAGGATTGTGTTGCTGTCAAACCAGTTGCAAATAGTGCATAAAGCTCATGGAAGCAAACAAGTGGCTTAAACTAAAGTATTACTTAGTAAATGCTTCAATTAGTTCATAGTTAGATACTAAACCAGTTGGTGATTAGACAAAAAAAACCCCCAAACCAACAGTACTGAGGATTGCTTGTTAGTTACTTTTCATTTCGCAATTTAAGAAAAGAGGTATTTTAACTTCACTTGTCACAGACTTTCTCTTCTAGGTAGAAAACTACAGTTAATATAACATGAATAAAAAATAAAAATGGGATTAGTTTAAAATTCATCTCTTTTTCCTGCTGAACTCCTAATGGGAACTAGAGAAGGCTCTTCATGCATGTGTCTTTCAGAGTCTGTATTTGCTTTGGAAAAATTCAGGGAGTTGTGGATCACAAAGACTGAAAAGCCCTAAGAGTGTTTTGGAACCTTTTTTTTTCTTGGCTAAGACTTATGAAAGAGCAAATAAAATTAGAGAGTCAGTAACTGAAGACTGTCGGCCATCAGCGCATCTCTCCTGCATGCTGTTTCAACTTTACTGATATTCTTTAATTCCTTAATGATTCTTGTAACACTGTGGTGACAAATACAGAACTCTCATATTGTGAGAATAATACGGCATTTCTATAGTTTTTCTTAAGCACTGCACAGGCATTGACTGTGTCAGTGAGTCCTTGTTCCGTTTAAGAATTTCCCAACTTGGGAAGTCAAAAGGCTACATGGGGAGCCCATGTTGGAGAGAGTGCCCCAGCCTTCTGGACTCACCAATTTTCCATTTCTTTCTAGGGAAAGCTGAGTCATGCAAATTTTCTGCATTTTGTATGGATTTTTGCTTTATTGTTATTACTATGAAAGCATTTTTTAACCTAACCTATTTGGATTTTATAGAAGGAATGCAGATTTGCAATGCACTCAACATTTTTATAAATGTTGAAAAAAGCCACACTGCGTGAGACAAATTAGTCTATTTATTACATATGTCGAGTTGGAATAGAGTGAATACGTAATCCATCAGGAGAGGCATTTTCACAATAGAAAGATAGATAAATGCAAAGTAGTGTCTAGTGTAATTCTTTTGGCAGTTCTCTGTTTCAGTATTGATAAAATAAGTTATATTGCTACTTGACTAATAAATATTGTGTCCAAATAGTTTTAGGAAACGCTATTTTTAAATACAGCCCCCATCACCAAATGGGGGGGAAACCGCAAATTTGTGAGCTGCTTTTAACTTTTCCCAAAGACATTTTGATATATGGTATGAAGGATCTATAAATGAATGATAACGTTAATTGGAAAGGGAGACAAAGCGAGGAGATCAGTAGAACTATATGTGAAGCAAAAATGCTTTTAAACAGCATACGGTTATTTGAAGCACCAACACAGATAGATTCAAGGTTTAGAAACAATATGCACGTGGTCAGTCCGGAATTTAAAAACAACACAGTCAGTTCAAACACTGCTAAGAGTCTCAGTTACAGTCCATATTTAATCATAAACTTAAATTCCCGGCGCTCTTTGTTGCTCAACACCCCCACCTCCCTTTCCCCAGCCCCATTTGTTTGCTTTTCTTTTTTTTCCCCCTCTAGATTTATGGCATACACCATGGTGGATCTGTGCTGGAAACTGTCCGTCTGCTTTTTTTGCTATCAAGTTGTCTCAGGACGAGTGAAGAGGGAGGGACATTATATTGCAGCCGTGTATGAACATGAGTCCGTACTGAGCCCTAACCCAACAGCCCTGGTTGATCGACAGTCTGCACTGGAACTGATGGGCAGAAACCTAGACATCTATGAACAGCAAGTAGCGGCTGCTGCAAGGCAGGTATGCTGCAGCTTAGTAGCAGTTGCATGTGTCTAATGTATATATAGAGTAAGTGCTATTTGAGGATAATCTTTCACATTTGTGTTTCCAGGCAACTAAAGCTGTATTTATATACATAAGTATGGTCTGGTTTTTCAGACTTTCTGACCTGCCAGCAGCTCTGAAAAAGATCAGGCCAATTAGCAGCTCACCTGACTTGAGTTATTCCAAGCTTGGAAAAACACGCCTGTAGTTATTTAGTATAGGGAAATTAATTTTCTATTTTGGTCTGACTACTTAGCTCCTTTCTGTTTGCTTAAAATGGAATGTTTTTATTGAAAGATTGACTTACAGGCAGCTGTCTTTGGGTTTGATTTTATTCCGTGCTCTCAATGGAAATTCCTGAACGTTTCTAAAAACTAAGGAAGTTAAATGCTTTGGAAATGAATGTTTCACCATTAACAACTTTGTGGAAGTAACGTTTTCCATTCCTTTCTTCTGCCCTCTGTGGAATGTTTCTCAGTCTAAATATATTTAGAGGAGAGAGGCTAGTATTTCTGGCTGTTTTTACAGCCTCCTTTCCTTCCCTCCTCAAGAAAACCTGTTTTTTTTTCAAAGCTGGTTCTAGTCAGAAGAAGCAGGCATTACTGTCCCTATGCAGAGAAGAAATGACTTGCAACTTTCACAAATCTACTGTTTTGGAACAGAATTACAATTTTTACATCATTTGAAAAAGTTGTTGTTTGGTTTTGGGACTTCTTTTGGGTTTTTTTTGAGAATGATGACTAGGCATCGCTGTCCAGAAGCATAATAGCTATTTTTATGCAGTACTGCATCAAAGGCACTTAAATTATCCCAAAGTCATAGCACAGATAACACATTTGAACAGACTTTTGAACAGTCACAGGAATTTGAATGACTGATGCTGTGTCTAATTTAAGAGGAATCCACTACATTTTTAGGAACGGATCTCCCCGAACTCCAGGTAGAGCCAGCCTAGCTCTGGCTTGGCTGCATTTCTGCCAGAATCTCCATTGCTTCCACAGTCCAGCTGTTTCTGAAAACAACGCTCCCAGTACCCTATCCAACCGTATATACCTAATCGAGGACGAAGTGATGCTGCACCTTTGGCACAGTTACAGTACCTTTGACACAGATAAAGCATATTTGACAAAGTTCGTCTTCAAATAGCGTAATTATGAAAAAAAAATTAGTACAAATTTTAACATCATCAGTCTTTAACCTGAATAATGTCATTCTCATGACTCATGAATGGAGAATACTTTTGGTAAGAATTTGGATGAAGTCTGCTTTTATTTTTATGCCCTTAAAATAATGTCAAATAGGGTTTATTTCAGGCTAAAGGTATGTGTCAGGTTAAATAATTTTTTTTATACACGTCGTTACACCTACTATGAAGTCAAAGAAAAGATGTTTTCAACCTATATTCTTGTCAAAATATACTTGGGTTATCCTTAACTTTCTTTAGGTCTTTTTACCCATGTTTACCCCCTTTCATATTTAGGTTGGGTTTACTTTGCCAACAAAACATGTCTTTGTTTTACATACAGGGAGCACAGATCATCGTTTTTCCTGAAGATGGAATCCACGGCTTCAACTTCACCAGAAGCTCCATTTATCCTTACTTAGATTTCGTTGTGCATTCCCACTCTGTGAAGTGGAATCCATGCAGAGAGCCACATTTGTTCAATGACACAGAGGTAAATGTAAATGTAGGCGTCATTTCTGCAGAGGTGGAATAACTAAATGCTAGATTTGCGTTCCAAGTGGGAAACTAGCTCTAGTAGTTTTGCTTAGGAAAGTAAGCAAGAAGTTTAACAACTCATAGTACCAGATTTTGTTTTCATGAACTCTCAGTTTATGCTGGTTTCATTCAGGGGAGGGTTGTAGATACATACATGCAAGAAGATTAGCTTAGGAGCCATCTGGATTTGTCGTCTCGCCCTCCCCAACCTATAAAGTGGTAATCGCTGTCTAATAAGATACATTGTTAGTAGCATTACTTTGAACAACACTGTTTTATATAAAACAACATAGAAGTATCTTCACTTTTGAAGCATTCTTGTTACTCGGTTTTAATGACTTAATGACATCAGAACACTCTGACTCAGTGATTGCGTGTAAAATGATTAGCACAAGTAACAGGACCTGTTATAATGTAATAAAAGTCACAACTTAGCACAGACCAAGCGTGGTTACAGATGTGACCTGCAAGTTACAAAAACACTATTTTCATCGACTGTTCTGAACCCAAAGTGAAAATAGCCATGCTTAGTAATACAGACTACTTACTCCTATTAAGGTACAGTAGTCAATATAATGGAAGTAACTAATCATGCATGTGCCTACTAAGCAAAATTTGCGTGCCAACGTGAACCGGTTGTAAATGATGACCTGCTTTGGCCCGTGAATCTTTACTACCAATGATCATACACAAGCAAGCAGGAACTTAGTTTGTCATTCCGATCCTGTTTGGAGATCGGAGGACTGGCAGTCTTTGGTATAGCTCTCTAGGATGGGGAAGAAACATCCCAGTAATACTGTAGCCTGTAACTTTTTGTATTTCTTTTCTGTAACTATGTAAAGTTTATCTGTTTACATCTCTGCTTCTCTAAGTTGTATCTAATAATCACTTTTTTAAAATTTAGAGTAAAAACGTCTAGTTACAAGAACAAGCCATTGCAGGTGCAAATGACCGTTACTTGAAGTTGGCTGTTCTGAAGGCACACACAGATCAGTTATGCTGCCTTGTCAAAGGTTTCAGTTGACCTGTGGCGTTACAAAGCCATTGGTGCTCCTGCAACAGTCAGAAGTTTCTGAACATTAACACCCTTGAAATAAAGAGATTATTTATTTTCTTGCTTCTTAGGCAAGAAAAACCCAGATAATTTTTCAATACTGTTTTGAAATTAATATGTGAAATACTTGTCAATCTAGAAAGCTCCTGGTTGCAGTAGCTTTTGTCACAAGATCATCAGTACTTTTAAATTTTACAAATATGGTCAAATGTTTGCAAATTACAGTTGAAAATAATAATTTGAAAAGTATTAAATAAGCCATAGCTGCTTAAGTAAAACTTATCCCTTCATAGTCTGAAGTGCTTACATTTCCCCATATTGTTCTCCAGGTTATTCAGCGTCTGAGCTGCATGGCACTGAAGAACAAAATATTCCTTGTGGCAAACTTAGGAACTAAGCAGCCCTGTGAGCACACTGATCCTCACTGTCCATCTGATGGAAGATACCAGTTCAATACCAACGTGGCATTCAATGATGACGGTATGCTGGTAGCCACGTATCGCAAACACAATCTGTATTTTGAATATGCTTTTGATAACCCTCCAGAGCCTGACTATAAACTCTTTGATACCCCTTTTGCTGGCAAATTTGGGATGTTCACTTGCTTTGATATACTCTTTTTTGAGCCTGCAGTGAACCTCATCAGACAATACAATGTGAAACAAGTTGCATATCCGACAGCCTGGATGAACCAGCTCCCGCTCCTGTCTGCTGTAGAATTTCAACAAGCTTTTGCGACGGCTTTCAATGTCAATATTTTAGCAGCTAATATCCATCACCCTACCTTGGGCATGACAGGGAGCGGCATATATACCCCAGTCAAATCGTTCATCTACCACAACATGGAAAGTTATGGTGGCAAGCTCATAGTAGCAGAAATTCCTGTGATTAGTACAGATTACAAAACCCATTTGGAGAGTAATGAAAGATTCAGGAAGAAGTTGCATCGCTCCTGCGAGACAGTTACAAGCAGCTTGATGGATGATCAAGCTTGCTTTAAGGAGGGACAGGAGACCCCTGGCAGAGTAACAGGTAAAGGACGTGAAGAGTTACCTCCCCCATTTTATGCAGAAATGATGTATGACAACTTTACTTTCGTTCCTCTACGGGGGGAAAAAGGAGAGCTCCAGGTTTGTGCCAATACTCTTTGCTGCTACTTAACTTACCAGAGAGCTGTTGTGACTGATGAATTATATGCTTTGGGAGTTTTTGATGGGCTCCATACGGTGCATGGCACGTACTACGTTCAGGCCTGTGCGCTGGTAAAGTGTGGTGGCCTCAGCTTTAGCACTTGTGGACAGGAGGTTACAGATGCCACTGCTCTGATAGATTTCCAGCTATGGGGAAATATGAGTACCCCTTATATCTTTCCTTTACTGCTGACATCTGGTATTACTTTGGACTTTGCTGATCACATGGGCTGGAAAAACAACCACTATTTCATAAGCAAAAATAGAACGTCTTCTGGCCTACTGACAGCTGCTCTATATGGACGATGGTATGAAAAGGACTAATAAAGATACTTGACTGAATCAGAAAACAACTGCCCGTACTTTCAGAGTATATATCTTAAGTTGTTGAACATCTGTACTTCGTAGAGCTTCAGGTGTGTTTGTTACATGACTGACTGATTAGATTCCACATTTGAAATGACAAGCAAAGCACTTAACCTAAGAGGCTACAAGTACAGTCTGTACACCTCTGTAGCTTATGTCCTACCAGAAGTAAAAGAACCACCTCGCAGAGATAAAGGCTTATTGAGATGTTTTATATTGGGAAAACAGTATTTCTCATTTCAACTGAATGTGTTCCTTTTAATTTAATCCTTTGTATTTCTGGGGTTCTGGCTAGGAGTATGGAAATGAATGGAATGGAAAAGCATCGCAAAAGGAAGAAAAACAGGAAAGCAAATGAAGACACACATACTGTGCATGAAAATATATGTGTATACATATATATAGCTTGTATAGGGTGAGGTTCTGATTTGTGGTTAGGGTGCCGTGATTTGATTTTATTTTATTTTTTTAAGAGGCAAAAAATGCCAGCTGAAATCATTACCATTTACTGGCCACTCAGTTGTCTGTAATCCCATTAGAAAACTCAGTGAGTTTTCTCATACGCTTTTAACAGTAACTGACTGTTGCAGTTGTGAACATCTATGGAACAGCTAGTCTGGGGAAGAGGATATCAAATGATTGTGAAAAACTAGACTGCATTAAGACATAATTTCCAGCCTACTGTGCAAGGAATTGTGTTTAAAGGAAACATCAGCAATGAGTATCGACGACTGTGTTACGTACTGTTTAAGTACTTTAATGTTGCCTGTTTAAAAGACAGGTCATTTCAAGACTGCTTTGACTTTAAGACATCTTACACATTGTTCATAAATTCATTCAACAAGAGCTGCGAAAAGCATATAATGAATTGTGGGACAGCAAGCTTTTTACATAAATACTTTGTGTGCCAGATGGCAGGTTCCTGCTACTAAATGAGTAAAACACACCATTCTTTCCAGAGACTAACTAGATTAAGTGCTATAAATATTACACTGCAGTGACAAACTGTTCTACAGCAATGAAGAAGTTGGGAAGAGACATTCAAAGAATATTAATTTGGGGTTAAATTCAGAGAAGATCATTTATTCTCAAGCGTTATAGTTTTGTGTGGTCTTACTGGCCGTTATGACTTCATCTGCATAATAGCTGTTGAGTAATGGAATAAACACAACTGATGCTTTGGTGAGTCCTGGCATTCCAGTTGCTCAGTCTGTTCGTTGCGTTCCCATGGCCGGGAGGAGCAGTGGGAGCAGAGCGCTACCGGGAGAGCTGCGAGTCTCCACTTTGGTCGTTTGAGTCAGTTCTGAGATGCATTTAAACTCAAACCACTATGGCAGCTACGAGTGTGTCTACTGGAAAGTGCTCAATAAACTCCTGCTTTGAACAAACTCACTTTCTGGTTTCAGAAAGCAAAACAGCCAAGAAATTGCTGACTTTCTACCTCAAGGTTTCTTAAATATTTACATAAAATAAGTCTATAAATATTTTAAGATTTTGGGCTCTTCTGTCTCCAAGCTGTGTTACTGTAAGCCAGGACGCAGGCTCACTCAGCTCTGCGTGTGACACACCACCACAGGTTTGTTTACCCTGCAGCATATATTGGACAGAAATAGAGAGAATATCTGTATTTCATTAGACATTAACTTGTTGATGTAAAAGTAGGCCATCCCACTGCAGGGTTATTAAAAACCATTAATTTTTTGGCACCCATAGCGGTGGTCTTGCTGAACACTGCGCAAATTCCAGAACACACAGGGTAGAACAGAAAAGGGTTTGTGGTGCCGATTTGTGCTTCTGGTTCTAGTCCCATAAAACCAAGTCTCAAAGAAAGGAACAATGAACAGCTGCAGAATTTCAGCTCTCAGGACAAGTCTCCCCACCTCACTTCGTAGGCTGAGAAACATGCATCCTTCGGATTTAGTTCCAAAGCAGACTGTTATTATCACAGTAAATTACGCTGAACAAGTAAACAGAATAACACATATTTGCTATGCTTCATGAAAAAATGCATTTATCTGCAGGATACTTGTGAAGTGCATTCCATAGAGCTATTCCAACTTTGGGTATGTGAAGATTATTAGAAAACAAGACTCTCTGGCCTTACCATCTGCATGGGGCACGTTGCTGTGTCTCCCCCCTGAGAAGAGCAGGCATAAGTATTAGACTATGTTCTCGTACCTTGTTCCCTTCACCCAAAAAAGCAGCTGTTAGCAAAGAGACACTGGAAAAAGTGGAACAGACAGTACTGGACACAATGGAGAATTGCCAAGAAGTAATTTCCCCCCCACCATTTCTGTCTTCGAGGGACAACAGATATATCTGTTCTGAAACAGGAAGACCAGGCAGTAACCTATGACACCCACCACCACCGATCGGTGGGTTTTGGAAGTCTGCGGTGGAACAGCAATCCCAGGATTGCCCTGCTGAATGCTCCCAGGCAACTGGTGTTCGTGTGAGTGCAGCTACGTACCATTTACTGAGGGGCTGTGAGAAGCCTTCAGCAAGGCTGGTGTTTGCACGGGCAGACTCGTAGCGTACTGTAACGCAGTCCATCATCCAGTATCTCTTCAATGGATACAAACAGTTTTATCAAAGCTTCCTGAACCGTTTCCGTCTGAGTACAACAAAACAAAAACAGACCATGAGGATCTTTTGACATACAGGAAGTACAGCTTTTAAGTATAGAACAGCTTTACATCACTTGGTCTGTTAACTTAAATGAAATCAGGATTTGGAAATTTGTGCTGAGACCAAAGGAACATCCCACCCGAGACACACAGCAGGGGACAATTTCTGTGAAGGGCCGTGACAGTGCCCCCGGGAAGGGGAAGACAACCATAGAAACTCACTGTCCAGGGACGGGTACCAGCACGCGAATCAGAGGTGTTGGGGATTCCCTTCAGAAGGGATCTGCCGCTTTGGGATTCACATTAGTGAGTTTTCCAGGTGGACATGGGAATACTCTGATTCCACCAGAAAGCACAGCGAAGGAGTATTTGGCAAACGGGACATTGCTCAGAGCGGCATGCGAACAGGCTGAGGCACTGGTAGCAGCCTGGGACGATCTCTTCTGAACAGAGGTCTCCACAGTGCACAAGTGGGCGTAAGCTCGTTTAGGCAGATATCCACAGGTGAAATGAAACAGACTGAAGTGACTGAGCTTCAAGAGCCTCCTGCAATCAACGTGGAAGTAAGGAAGCCATCGGCACGAGGCACAGCCCAGCCTTACCCAGGCTGTGACTGGTGGTCATGGGTTGGGCCGGATTGGCCCAAGCAAGCTGAGCGACAGATGTTCCCTCTCTCCTGCCGAGCGCGAGAGAGAGAGAAGAGAGACTAGTTTAGTAAGAACTAAACTACTTTAATGAAATATAAAGAATAAAATAATAAAAGAAAATAATGAAATATATACAAAACCATATTGAGCTCCCAGGATGACAATCACGTCCCCAGCAGGCACTGGACAAGTCCCAGACTGGACTCGGCGATGGAAGGGAACTGGATCCAGGAACACACGGGTCAGGATCAAAGGCAGACGAACAGATGGAGTTCTCCTCAGATGCTGGCCACTGAAGAAAGAGAGCTGACCCTTTGGTCCCTCAGCTTTTATACTGAGCACGAAGCAGATGGGATGGAACACCCTGTTGGTCAGTTTTGGGTCACCTGTCCTGTCCACTCCTCCCCACAGGTGTGACCCCTCTGTGCTTTTCCACTTCCGACCCTCCAACGGGGCAAATAACAAAGTTGGCTGCCCTTGGTTCTTATAGCAACAAGGATAAGCAAGAGCCCCTGTGCATACCATGCCTTGGCATCAGCTATAAACATGGGTTTTATTGCTCTGAGAAAAAGCAGTTTTCTGCACAACATGCTGTTAATTTCAGCAGTTAGAAGAGGCCTAGTTAGAAAGCAGAGTTACTGAATAAAATTGGTGCTGTTTTACCTCAAACCAGGACACTGGCCTTGCAGCATCAGGAATTTAACAAACACCCCAGCATGGCAGAAAACCCAAGAGGACCAACACAAAAAACTGACCGCCCTCTTTGGCTGCCTCAGATGTTTGCATAAAGCGAATAAAAGAGCCAGCTGAAGAAAATCACATTTTCAGAACTGTTACAGAAAGAAGACCTGAACAATGCCTAACCACCACTATGGTGCGCATGGAGGTTCAGTGCTAGAAGGAGCTACCCTCTCCTCCTCCATTTATATAGGCTAAAAAACCCCGAAAGCAGTGACAAATGCCATTCCTGAAAACCCCAAATATTCACAAATTGAACTGGGAGTTATCACTCAGTCAAATTTTAACGGTCAGCAGCAATGGAAGTACTTCAGAGATTCACTGTCTTCTCCTTCCTCCCTCCACTGGAGAGCAGGCGTAGGTGATGCAGGTCAGAAGTCAGAGGCAAGAGTTGGCACCTCACAGCAGATCAGACAGGCTCTTGGTAGAAGAGATGAGAAAGGCTGAATTCAGTAAGATGTTAATAGACTCCAAGAAAGTCTTTTAAGAAAACTACGCAGACAGCTTGAATAACAAAGTTTGGCAAGGGATAGGAAATACAAGACAGGATAGAATGGGATCCTTAGATTTTGCTTTAAAGCTATTTAAGGTATCTAATGTATTCTTTTAACATAAACGAAAATTTGAGACCTCAGTGTCTTAAGCTTTGTGAACCAAGTCAAACTCCCAGGTACAATGAGACGAGAACCTGCACATCTGTCATTGGACAAGGCCTGGAATCGGGGGTTTGGTTTGTTTTGTGGTGAATCTGAATAGCAAAATTTCTGGTTGCTTCTATTGCAATTTTAATGAAAAAAAGATAATGTAAGGTGGTTTTCTCTTTAAATATTTAGTGACGCTAACAATATTAAGACGGCTGGAAAGGCTCTTTAGGTTCCCCATTATTCAATTATGTTTACAGTTACATGGTGGAATACTGCAAGATTCCTTTCCCAACCTCAGCTTGAAAACTGTTAAAACATGGCATGGAATGGAGGGAGTTCAGTTTATCCTAATGTAAAATAACACATAGCGCCAGGGAAGGATGGATAATTTAGATACTGCTTTATTTGAAGAAAAAGAACAGTGCTAATGAGACTCTAGAAAGACTATAGAGGCCCGAATTGTGTCTCTTCACATTTAACATCTTAGGCTTCAGTCTGTAAAGGAGACCCATGTTTTATAAATCCTTATCTTATCCAATTTAGAGTCACAGCTACAGATTTATTAAAAAAAGGTTTTAATCCTAATCTGAAAGAAGTCTTCTCTAACTGTCCCATCAGTTTCTGCAGCAAATAAATCACTGAGAGATTACTACAAGAGGCAATAATTACCAATCTTGATTTAAGGATTTATACGAATTTGATGGACCAACTTCAAGAATTTAAATACTATTTCCGGATATTAAAATGGATTTTGCTGAGTTTAAATCCAGACCTACGGAAGCAGTGCTGAAAGTTTGAACTATGTAGTAAGAGATTATAAAGGCCCTTCTCTCCAAGGCTCTTGGTCTGATCCAAGCAAATTATCAGGAATTTTTGTTATCAGGAATCAGTGCTTTTCAACCAAAAGCATGATGGCATTTATTTTGGGAAGTGGGTATGTACCATCAGCAGAGCCATGGAGCAAAGCGGTGGGAGGTGAGGCAGGTTCTCCTGCTAGTTCCTGCCACTCCTCGTAGAGCTGCAGCCAGGGAAGCCCACGGAGCTCCCTCACCCGCCCTGTGCTACAGTGAGCCAAAGAGCTCCAGTTCTCCAGAACTGCTGTTCCCATAAACACTTCGCATTTTTATTTAGGTTTTTAAGATGTGAACCTCACTGATCCAAACATGGAGTTAAGTAGCATGGGCTCCCTGGACACATCTAGCACTGTTAAAAATGTGCCATGGTTACACACATGAAAAAACTTCTCACAAGTATATGGTAAAAAACGGTCCTTTGTACAGCATTCATACTTGCTTACAATCTTTCTACCGGCTTATCCTCTCACCCAGTTATTGCATGATTAACAGAAAGGTCACCACAAACTTTTTTTTTCCCTCCCAATAAAGAAGCTGAGCTACAAGAACAACACTGCTGTTATCTCAAATGAACTACATGTAAATTAATGTTCTGCCTCTTTTTTTGTGTAAACTAGAATATGTTATTCTGGATTACTACAGTAGATGTTGCCTTTAAATGGACATAATCTCTGGGCAAGACAGGAACACTAATTCCTCTCAAAACCTGAACTATTGGGTTGAAGAATCTGTAAATGTTATTTCATGTTCCTTTTTAGTCATCTTCCATACAGCTTAGGTAACAGCTTTGGGATCTTTAGTGCCCTTTGTGTAGATGTTAAAAGGAGCAAAACTTTGAAGTAACTGATTTTTAAATATTAACTTTTTTTAACCAAACATTTATTAATTCTTTAGCCTGCTAGACAAGTCAGAATTTTAAGCAATATATGACCAGGAAAAAACCCCCACCAAACGATGACAATCAAGGTTCAAATGTAAAAAGTGCAATTTCTGTATCTGAGAGAAATAAAAATATATTTATATTTTCCAAATATATTTATATGATTATTTTGGAGATACCCAAGTGTGGGGAAGCAACAGAGAGTAATATGAGGAAACACAAAGCAGGAGACAGAGAGAGGTCAAGATTGTGTAAGGAATTACAAGAAAAATCTTTTTGATCACAGTAGAGTCACTCTGGGGGGGAAAACAGACTGATTCTTCATTTTAACAGCATCCAACATTTGTGCTAGCACACAGCGCCTCTAAAAGTAACAGCTCAGCCTAGGAGGTTAATACTAACTAACTTGGCATTTTCTTCTGCAGAATATTTATCCTGAGAACTTGAAAAGCCATAAAACATCCCAGAAGTCAGAGTACACAGAAAGCTGAGCAGAGCTGGTTGTCCTCGTTCCTGTAGTCCATTTGTTTTTATTTTTCTCCCAAGGATAAAAAGGATTTCTTTTATTCTAATACACTGCTTCAGTGATCCAGCCAAGGCTCATTGCTCTCTCTTGGTGAAAATCCAAGAGACTGTTTGGATCAAGGTTGTAACAACAACGGTGCCCTATTAATTTGTACAAAAAGAGGAGGATTTCTGTTAGAAAGATGGAGGTTCCAATATCATTTTCTGGAAATCAACAGGCCTCCACTGAGGTATGAACACTTTTTTGCATTGTTTTTTAAATAAAAAAATTACCAACAGCCACAGACAGCATTATTTGCTTTACAGAAACAAGGAAACTTCTGTTCCTTGACCTCTCATTAACAACGTGGTCTCTGACCACAGTAGCATGTTCTTTAAACAAATTCCGGTTTTGGAATAAGACCATATTCTAATAGTCCCAATTATCACCTATAAGGCACAATTACTGTCCTAAAACCCAACTGCCACGTAGTAAAAGAGGTGGGGGTTTTGTTTGATTTTTGGTTTTTTAAATGTGAACAACAAAATACATGCAAATCGCAATCTATAGGCTCACTGAGTAAATTCTAATGATGAGATAGATTGAGCTGATACAAGAATCAAGTAACTCTGAATTCCAGAATGGAACTAACAATTTGTAATAAAAAAAGAACAGATATTTAGCTCTAAAAAGTTCACAAAACTTAACTGAAGAATAATGCAATTTAATGCAGCAGAAGTTTTCTTCCTTAAGAGGTGAGTGGGAAACATAATGAAACAAAGCTGTTGACAGCACTGCCTTCTGCATTTGCCTGTATTCCGTATCCAAATCTTTTAACTTCAGTTCTTGGTCTGTCCTGCCCCGCTAATTTTTCAAAAAAGATCGGAGTGTCCCCTCCTATAAAGTGCCCTATGGCTACAGACACCACACTCTGAGGTAACAGGTTGTCTTGAAGTCAAATGTAAGTTAGCACAGATAATCAAGGCCTATTAATGTCATCTTCTAATTGAAAACAACATTTGAAACAACAAAATTTGGACAGTTTCATTAACAGAAATACGCAATTATTACCTTTTAAATAACAGACACACTACCTGGCATTCTGACTCAGATTTTTCATGAGTGTAATGAAGCAAAATGGGTCTGTGCTGCTTCTCCCTTTGTATTTAAATAGCTACAGTGAATCTCAAGACAGGCCAATGTGGGTCTTCTGAGCGCCGCCTGCATGCTCAGCTGAGGCCCGTACGTCACCGCCTTCCACACAGCCCCATCCTTGAAAGACTCAGAAGGAAGAATATGCAGAAATCAGTGTCCCTGAAGTCATCTAACTCCGCTCACAGCCAAACACATTGCATATCTAAACAGTGAACACAGGCACAAATGGTTAACAAAGTTAATACTTAAAAGGAGCCTAAAGAAATAAAGAAGTAATTTAACATTTAAAATCACTTTAAATTTAAATAGCTCCCCTTCACTTCAGAATTAAAATGCTGGCAAAGCCTTTGTGAGGTAGGTTTTATAAATTCTAACAGTTCAACAAAAAAGACTTTGTCATTAATGCTTAGTACATACAAATAAATTATTCATTAGCAGAACTCACATTTGGGTTTTATTATACTCTGTAAAATATACAGGAATCTTGAAGTACTGAAAGAGTGCAGGTAAATACAGTATTCAAGCAGTCACTATTTCTATGTACATGCTCATTAATTCTTCAAAAACCCCACAAAATTATCAAATAGATCAAAATATTGTCCCGTGTTTCCACACTATGTTCAGAAAACCAGCTGATAATTTACAATATCATAAAGATTTCCAGTTTCACAATACAAAAAGGATAAAAAGGAAATTGAAATCAGTTTGTAGTAATTTATTTGTACTTTACCAGGACATGCAAGGATTCCTTGCATGTACATAAACAAATTCACTTGAAAAGTAACAGTTATAGTTAAAGCAGAGCCAAATGAAGTAAATATTCATATTTAACAGCCAAAACTTCAGCTTACTTATGTCAGTTCTTCATTCTTCAGGCAATTAAAAAAACCACAGTAGTCTGTTATAAATTAAAAAAAAAAAAAAATTCGGGCAAGTCTGAACTACATTACAGGGACCTGTTTCTGCTGTTTATTTTCTAAACGGAGCACAACAAAGATACACAGCTCTTCCCACAGACCAGACACTGTACTTTTTTCTCTAATAGGGAAATATACTTTTAAATTCACCTCCCCCCCTTGTAACTCCATGATTTAAACAAATAAAAAGTGATAGGGATATACAATTTTAGTCTTACATACAAATTTATGATGTAAGGAAGTGGACAAATTATTGAAAAGAACTCGGTCACAACAGGGTTATCAAGACATTTCAATTGTTTATGCAGTTTCATAGCTTCCAAGTTACTCCTGTATTTTTAAATTAAAAAAAAACTCAATCCAAAACCCAAAAGTTAAAAAAAATAATCTAAAACTGTGCAACAGTTACTGCTTCCCTCCCACATCTCCCACCCTTTCCCTTGTTTATTACACTGTACATTTTTCACCCTGACTTCACCTTGTTAGCTGGTTTAATTTTAGTATTATAAAAGTATGACAAGTTCATTTTCATTTCACCAAAAAGAAAAAGAAAACAAAACTTAAAAGTACATCTGCTTTCTTTCATCGTACATTTAATAGTGTCGGAAGGCTTTCAGATGATTCAAAAAAAAAAAATAAAAATCAACATTTAAAACCAAATCTAAGCTTCTTTTCCAGAAGTAATTAAGGTTTGGTTGAAAAAACTTCTCAAATAACCTATTCCAGTTTTCACAAAAACGTATTTAATTAAAAAAATCTTTAAGTTATTTGGTCCTTTGGCAATTTGCAGCACAAACAATGCCTACTGTACCAAACTCATTTATTGCCTTCAAAATGGTTTTAGTTTTATTGATAATATTTAAATCTAGCATCCTTTGTGTTGTACAATAGTGTTGTTCATTTACATCGAGTAGGGTGCCCAGTCTGCAGAAATTACTCCTGGCACCAGAAACAGAATGGTAGAATACAGTTAAATAGAACAGTTTTGACTTTTTTTTTTTTTTTTTTTGCCATGGATTCCAAGTACTTAATTCAAGAATTTATGCTTCTTCTGCAAAATATGCTCTTAAAAATCCTCCCACAGATTTTTTTGTTTATATGCAACCACAATAAAAAACATCTTCTCAGAGGTCTGTCCTCTTTTTGTATTCAAACACCGATAGCTTTTTTTTTCAAAAGCACAAGTCTGACCTTCCAGCGTGAGGGTTCACTCTTCAGACCTACAAAATGTAGCTTCTAATAGGTCTCAGAATCTGAGTCATTGAGTTCATCTTCTTCTGTATATGGGTAGCCACCTTCCCTGCCAATGTTGTTGAAAGTACAGTAAGAGCTATGGTCACTCCTCATAATTGGCAAGGAATCGAAGGTGACAGTTTTTGAGGTGTTGGTGTAATGATTAATGGCATTGAATGTAAGGGAAGGTAACGTGCTGCTCGATGAAACGGGCATCATCGTGGCCAGAATGAGAGCTAGGCAATCAGCCACATCCTTATTGGGTGCGCAGGCCAAAGCTGGTGTGTAACCTATAAAGTCAAGAAAAAACAAAACCTTCATTTAAAATAAAGACAATGCAAAAGCTTCTCCAAGATCACGTCATCTTTCAGCTGCAAAAGTATTTTATATTGCTTAGTTCTGCACTATTAAGAAACAAGTAACATTAAATGTCTTACCAATTAGAATTTTTTAAACTTTCAGTTACAAAAAACAACCCACAAGTTTGTGGGCTCTGGAACAGAGATGCAATTGTTTTGTTAAGCAGAGTCAGACACTGTAGGCCAACATGTTAAATATTTCATCATCCAGAAGCTTCCATATAGCTATTCATCACACACAAATTATTTTAATAAGACTGCACTATCTCAGTAACAGACTGGCTAAAACATCAGGGACGGTTAACGGAAAAGGCAGGGTACACAATTTAAATCAAACCATGCTTTATTACAATATACAGTTATATAAACTATAAAGTCAACCTCAAATTTTTATTTGAGGGATATCAATTAAGAAATCCCCAGAAGTCTGAGGAAATGCCAGCTGGATCGGTAGGCTAGGACTTGCAGAGAGAAACTACACATCTTGGTTGCCCATCTGGTCTGGCCAAACTCCTCCTGCCAGGCAACATTATTGTGACAACCCCCAAATGCAGGAGATCTCGGGCTGTAGGATGATTTGCAGTCAGGTCACGCAGCTGTGAAATCTCTCCTGGGTAACTGTGCCTTTCTTTAATAATCCTCCAACATTTCTCCTTTGGCAGCTTGCCCCTGCCCTACGTACTTGCCTCTGCTCATTAAATGTCAAGAAAAACGTCACATTCTCCCGAGTGGAGATCCGCGCACTGCTCCTGTCTCAGGCTTGAGGCTTAATGAAGCAAGCACCTGAGGATTAAGTTTTGGGCCAGGTCTCAGGCTGTATCTACATCAGGGAGGCACCGCCAACTGGTGGGGACAACAGCAGCTCTGGAAGCACGGCAGTCACATCAGTACAACCAGGGCTAACAGCTAATTCTGCTGCCGAGACTGAAGCCCGTTCCCTCTACCCGGCTCCACGACGAAGCTGGTGGCCAGAGCACCCCGCGGCACCCTCATGGCATCTCTCACTGCGTGCCACAGAGAAGCCCACAGTGAGCTGAGGAAGAACACTCATGTTCAGGTATGTTTAAGAGTCTGAAGCCCTGCGCTACCCTCATTCCACAGCTTAAAGCTGCACGACATCCAGGTTAAAAGCATGCCAGTGATTTTAAATAATAGATGGCTTTAAAGCAAACCGCCTGATGGATTTCTATCCAGACTTTAGGAAGACATGGAAAATGAGGCAATGTCTGTTCTACCAGCAAGTGTTTTAACTACTAAGGAATCATCTTTATTGTAGAAGTAGATCCAGGTCAAGTTTTAGGTTAGAGCTCAGGAATAGTTATTGTGTTGTACAATTCCACAGAAGTGGACGCATTATGGAAAATAACTGTCGCTAGAAATTAAGAAAACAGCAAGCAGGGGACAATCCTGCAGTTGAACTATTACTTGCTCAAGACAGACCTTGTGCTTGATGCTGGGAACAGAGTAGGACAACAGTCCCTGCCCAAAGAAGCATAAAATCCAAGGAAACATTGTCATCATAAAATAACTCCAGCACAAAACACACCAGCTGACCACGCGATAGGGCCATACAGCAGTGCGGCACAGCAGATGTTTTCACTCTTGGTAAGGTGTCACAGCACTTAAACAGCTCAGAGCTAACAGTGACAGTCTGCAGGAGAGCGAGGTTTCAAGAGGATTCAGAAGCAAGGGTCAGAGCTTGCTACACTCAGATGAAGACTGCATTTCAGGCACGTAATGCAGAACAGAAGGCTCGGAATTGATACTCAAAAGCACACAATTTAGTGTCTACAGTTGCTGGAGACTGTACGAAGGAAAGATGACAAAAAATAAGTTTATTCAAGCTGGCTGTATTTAACACCATTTCTTTCACTAATGTGATCTGATAAAAGTTCAGAGAAGAGAAATGAGCAGTCACTACTGCCTTCTTAGTTTTTGGTTTTCATGGGATTCCCCTCCCATCCTCAACTGCTTCTTGCTACAATCCTGAATACTCACGTTCCTTCTGGAAAACAGCATCCCAGTGCATCATTAACAAAAAGAACTGAGGTCAAGATTAAAGAGATTGCTTGTTTCTGTTAAAAGTTCTATAAAAACAGTGTTTATACTAATATTCAGTTGTAGGTCTTAAGCTCCTGGCTTGTGTAAGTAGAAATGAAATATCAGGTTTATTCTTGCAAGATGAACTGCTTGCACCATGGAAGACTGTCATCTGTGTCCTCCACCACTTTTTGTCTCTATTATTTTATAAGATTTTTATGTCTCTTAACTGCAAAGTGATCATCCATAGGTATAAATGCTTCACATTTTCTTTTGAGAAGACATTGGTAAATGTGTTGACTCCACTGAAATACTCTTACTCAGTTCTCATATAATGTTCCCCCATCCTTGTCTCCGCGTAAGCCTTCACACAACAACAGAATTACAATCTTCATTTGTAGGTGGGGCTATAGAAGCAGAGTAAGAAGAACCAGCTTCCTTGCACAACAGAAACCAGAGCCTGCGCGATGGACACTGACTTAAGACCAGGGTCCCCCCCGCCCAAACGCAGAGCTGCTCCCTCCCCTGGGGCTTGAACATTTCCATGAAGGCGCCTACAGAAAAATCAGAGGGTTATTAATGCGGTCAGTGCAAAGGCAGTTCTCAAGAAAAACTGAATGAAGTCTTACACTTTGGAAGAAGAAAGTCATCTGAGGCATGAGTCATCTCATAAGCATTTACAAGAAAAATTCCTTCCAGAAAACTGGAGACCTCCAATATAAACTATAATATGAGTATTGGAAAAGACTTAGACACAAAAAAAAAAATAAATCCCCCCCTTAAAAAAAAAACCTTGAAAGGCCAATGATCACCATAATGATAAATCTAGAAAATAAAGAGAAACCTCCACACTGTATCAGTCTCCAGAGTTAGACAATGCCTCCTCTGACTACTGTGGTGCACATTAATACAACAAATTAAAGACAGACTCTATGAGGAAATTTAGCTAGCCTAGGTAAGTTAAATAGTGAGGAAAAGACCCAAACCAAACAAAATTAGAAACTTTGGTTGAGTGACCAAAAATAAAACTTCAGATGGTGTCAAATGAAAGAAAAAGCTAGTAATTCTTTTTAAGACAGGTAAACTTGCATAACTAATGTCAAATAAACAGAATTTTTGTAGATGTGGGGGATGGCAAAGTTTCATCACAACAGGTGTGGAAACATGGGAGAAGAATTGAAAGATTGGAGCGTGAACTGATACAGAACTGAGAATGAACCCTCAAACAACACTGCTTTTGTGAAGTATACCAGACAGTCAATTTGCTGTTTCAGTTGCATTTAATCTTTTAAGAACAAAGAGGATTACCTTTTTTCCAAAGACATAAGTTCTTAAACATCTCAAAAAGTGATCTCACCACATTAAGAGATGCTCTATAACAAAAGCAGTACGACTTCAAATCTAGAGTTTTAAATATCTTATAAATAATTTATAAACTGAAATGCAGATAATTGGAGTGATTTTTTTTTTCCAAAGCTCATGTTTTTCAATAATTTTCTGTAGCCCAGACATAGCAGCAGAGGACTATTGAGTAGTTTTATACAGATATAGATACAAATAGAGACTGCTTGCAAAAAAAGTCAACGCAGCCTTTACAGAAAGGGACAACTTCGAAGACAAAAAGTGGCTCACCACTCCATACCAGCTGAGGTTCTGCTGGTTACGTGTTCCATACATGAAGACATGCTTCCATGTAAAACACTAACTAAAACTTTACCTCCAGTTTCATCTAATTCTATCTGAAATGCCAAACTTGCCTGGCAGATCACTGAACTTATCCAGAACAACGCTAAAGTAAAAGAATATCAGTGTTGTGATGCAAAATATTCCAGTGCCTATTTCTTCAGCCTGCTTTGCTAAACAGATAGCTTTCACCCCCCAAAATGCAAGAATCATACTCTTTTAAGCCTTTCTAATAAAAACAAAATTAAAGTTTCTCCTATATTTTAATTTATTAAAATTAAATAAATGTATGCAATTTTTTTTTCCTTAGAAACTCTCATACTCTAGCAGTGCATGCTAAAATCAAAGACAAGCAGACCTAAAGCAGAACTTGGCTATCACTACGCCAGCTTTTCCATTAAATATAAAAGGTACACTATGTAAATCAAGATGACTTTTGCAACAGGTTTAGCAAGCCTGCTGACATACTAATACTTCTAAGTATTAAGAAAAAATTACAGTGACAGGTGAAATAGGTTGATAAATCCCATGACAGTTTTGCTTGCTCTCTCACAACTCCAAGTATTCACCACTTTGCACATACTGTACTTGAAGCTGGCGCATTCATCCAGCAGAAAAAGAATTCATTATGAGTATTCTCAAGGCTGCTTAAAATTTTATAAACAAAGCAACTGCTATCAGAAAGAAAAGAACCACAGTGAGGAACAAGATTAGGTAGCACTCTGAGTTACTTTACAATTTAAAGTATGAGGGGAATTAAAAAGAAGTTTTAACATGTTGCAGTTACATCCCCAGGCTGCAAGAGACTCTGACTTCTGTACAAACAACGTTTTTCTCTGTTAGGTCAAAGATCCACCCTAACAAGGGACTGGCTGGCCGCACATGAAAAGCCCACAAAAATACAAACATCTCCAGTTAGCATACTTGTAATGAGAAACGGAAATAAAAAAGGTATGTTTTGCAATCTTTTCATTTTAGGGATTTTTATTTAGTAGTTACCCTTGTCCCCTATTTTAGGCAAGGAATGATCTTTAATTCACCCATGTCACTTTAAGCAGTGTAATATGAGAAACAAACAGAGGAAGTCACAGAAATATTAAGAAAGGAAAAAACTTTCCAAAATGGAAATTTTACAACGATTAATTAGGCACATCCCTTGCTTGGGGGGGGGCGGCGGGAGGGGGGAAGGGGAGGAAGGCAACCCCTATACCCCCCCAGCTACTGCTTTAATTTAAGACGCATTAAGGTATGGCGTAAGAACAGGAGCTCTTATGCTTTTAAAAGCACAGCTTTGGAGGCCCACAGATGTCTTACATGAAAATATGCAAATAAGAAGTCAGTAGATCTAATTTTCATTTGTTCTTACAAGGTATAGGATTTATTCTCTATGACAAAGCAGTTACTTTTTCTTAGTTCTACATGCCAAGAAACTCTAAAGAGCCATAAGCTTGTGACCAGGAACCGAGATCTGTAATTTATACTTGCTTTTAAAAGCTAACACCAATATACCTATCATGACAAAATGAATAGTAATTCAATCCAGCTTAACAGGTGAGAGTTATATTTTACTTTGAGCATTATGTTTTTCTGACTGTTTTCAGTATGCCAGTGTATTTATAGAGCATGCATTATCAAGCTACAAATGCAAACCAAACAATTCTGTGCCGTGACCTGCACTGTTCTGAAAGTTTTCACTCTCCTTAAACTTCTGCTGCTTTGCTAAAATGACCCATCACCAATACATTTTCTTCTATAGGTAAACCCAGTGCAAGGCTCTTACGAAATTTTCAAAGGGTTACTGCTTTTCACTGAGCTGAGTTTAAAACCACAGTTCCTTATGGGAAAGCAAAGTTAAATTTTTCTTACCATTTTCATCTACAGCAAGTACACTTGCTCCTTTCCCTAAAAGCTCTTGAACTACAACCGTTAGTCCGTTCCGAGCAGCAACATGCAGAGGTCTGTGAAGAGAAGCAAACTCATATATAAACCTTAGAATGAGATGTTAAGTAAGATAGGTAGCTTGCATCTAATTAAATGAGTATTGAAGTATTTATACTTGTATGTTATTTACACATTATATAAATATTGTAGATATAATAACTAAGATGGGAAAAACTGCAGATCTCTTACTGCAAAAAAACCCCTGTACAATAAAAATGGTGCACTTCCTTCTTTTTATGGCACCACATGGTGAGGACGTAGCTACTCCAAAAGTCCTGCCAGATTATGAACTTCATCATGTTAAAAAGTTAGAAGCATCTAGTACCCCTACTGTTGAAAAAGCCTTCACTGAACTGCTGTAATAGATATCATCACATCTGAGAGTTACTGTATATCAGTGGCAATAATCATTAGAATGCTAACAGCAGAATAGTAGTCACATTTTATTGCATGTAAATGCCTATAAAAGATGCCGAGGCATTTCATCAATCTGCCTTTTAGTAATCACTATATTCCATTGTGAGTAGACATAAAAAGAGTATTTTACAGTACAATGCATGAAACAAGAAAAGCAGATTACTTTTCAAACCCCCAGACTATTAACCATTAACTCTGTTTTGCGGTGACTTGATCTATCAAGGAAAGTGTAGTTTTATCTCAAATACTCTAATTGTATCTCTTTCAAATGCGACAGTTTTTCAAAATTGGTTCCCGCTGACTTAAATAAAATCCTGCCACCACTCAGCAGGAAACAGAATAATCAGCTTACTTTCATTCTGCTTTATATTGCTCTTCATTTGTTTTGAGATTCTAAAATTGTTTGAATTAACTGTGAACTATATTTTCATTTGGACACAAGTGCTTTATTTGAGACCAGAAATGCAAAACATACAAATAGAAGCAGCTGTGTCTATGCTGCTTATATTAAAGTATTAAAATTCAACAAGCATAGCACAGATATACTACCAAATGTACTGTAATTAAAATAGTTTTAATATAGAGGTCAACAATTTAAATGCTTATCTTGCCACAAAGTAGGACATTGTTTAAGCTGTTTAGAAAGTCAGTTTATTTATTAAAAAACATTTGCTAAACCAGTAATATTTTAAACAACTTTTAAAATCTTGCAATTTATGTAAACATTTCATGGAGGTGCGAATATGTACCTATTTTTCCCCATGACATCTCTTGATCAGACTATATAAGCCAAGGCATGTGGGTGGAATTACACGAGCTTGTGGTAGCACACTTTCCCACTTCTGTTCCCATCTCATTTTTGCTTTTCCTTCTCTCAAGACATCCCCGCTTCAAGACAAAATGAGGCAATCAATCCCTTTCTTGCTCTCTGGCTATTTCATGCTGCCTGAGGTGAGCAGCAAGAGCAGAGGAAGAAGTCTTAGTATCCTAACTCCTCAGTTCAAGCAGATCTCTGGAATAGCTGGAAGAACTGCAGGAGTTTGAACATTTCAGATTCCAGAAGGGATGTAAGGCCAGAGAAATATGCGAGTTGCTTGTAATTTCCAGTATTGTTTTTTTCTAAATCGTCTGTGATAGCGTTATTAAAGCAGTCTAAAAATTCATCTACGTAACTCAGCTACGTATCAGGTGTCAAATATTGCCTATAACACAATTACATTCTTTAAAAGGCAAAAAACGCAGAACAGTCATTTTAATAGCTCATCCTGATCTATATTCCCTGATATGACATGTCACTACATTTTTAAGTTTTCCTTATGACTGGGCTCACAACATAGGCTTAATTCTACTTGAGAGAAGATATTCGGGAAGAAGAATACTGTATTCTCCATAATACTTAATAGAAAACAGTCTTTCATCCAATAGTAGGAATAGGTGTCTTTTGCTAACAGAAAGTATGCTGAAAAATAAAAGCAAACTTCAGCTAGGGTTGTGAGGTGGGTTTTTTCTTTATTAGCTAGCTTTGAAGAGCAAGTCTTAGTTTGCCTTGAATGAGTTGTTAACTGAAGTGAATTATAACTGAAAAATTAGATAATTTATAAAACACAAAAATATGGGTTTACAGGTAATCTCAGTGGATTTCAGTAATTGCACGCAGGACTCCCTGAATCACAATACTGTAAGACTTACTTATCATTCCTTTCACCCAGCTAAAACCAGAACTTTTGTTGTGAGCAAAACACCATTTCACTTGATGTTGGTTCAACTCTAGGTTCTTATCAAGTAATTAAAATTCAAATCTGTGAAAAAATTCTGAAAAATATTCCTCTTTATGATGAAGATACACACCAAAAACTCATCTGTAAAACACACTCACTGCTGATACATACGTTTGCAAGGCTGCATTGGTGGCATTGATGAGGTTTCTATCCGTAATCTTCTCCAGTATTAACAAGGCACTAGTTTCATGACCCTTAGTAGAGAACAGACATCTGTCATATAACAAATACTCTTCAAAAATTGTTTTCAATGCCTTTTCAAAGCAACAAGTTAATATTTGCAAACAGGCCATGGTAACACAAAGCTCAGCACTGGTAAGTCAGACTACACACACACCTTGCTGCAAGCCAAATGGAGTGCTGTGTTCTTAGAACTGTCTTGCAAAGTCAGATCAGCTTTAGCACTGCTAACCAGCACCTCTGGGGAAATAAAGATTTGTATTAACTAAAAGCATATTCCTTAAAGTCTTAATGGCTTACATTTGTGCAAAATGAAAACACAATTTTAACAAAATATATCCACAAGAACATTAACTATACAGCAACTTTACCCATAGGAAGATTAACAAACCTAAGAGCAGAAATATAAAAAGCTTTCTCTTTACCAACTGTATTCGTCTGTCCATTTTCTGCAGCCATCATTAAAGGTGTTTTCCCAGAAGAATCTACAGCATTTACTTGAGCGTTGTGACTGAGCAGAAGCTGTAGACACTCAACGTGATCTGTAAAAGCTGCTGCATGAAGAGGAGTTCTGCAACAGATCAAAAGACAGTACGGCCATGGTCAGCCATGCTTTCCACTTTATTAAAAAGGACATCCTGACTCTGATCCTGCAGGTACAAAAGACCAGGCTACCTCCTACTGATCCTTTGAAATCCGTATGGCTGGAGTTGTGACTGCTGCCTTTAAGAAAGTCACCTTCAAGTTTCAAAGGACTCCCTCTATGTAGTTTATCATAGAGATACAATTCAATTCAGAAAAAATAAAATATGCATAAAATACTACCCACACTGTGACACAATTTAAAATATGCTCAAACTTACCTATATGATAAAAAGCCAATTCAAGCTTATTGAATCAGAACAGGATTTTTAAAAATCTAGTATTTGTTTCTAGTACAGAAGAAAAGAAAGATCTTCAAAGAATAAAAACAGGGGGGAGGGGGGAATTAACGTAAGTAGCAAATACAAAAAATTCAAATGATTACAGAATTTAGCAGAGCCACTCGAACTATTACATTACAAACATTCTTCCACTGTGCATTTCCACTCTTACCTTCCTTTTGAATCTGTTGAATTTACAATACCAGCACCTAGTGTATCAATTAACATTTCTGCAGCACCTTCATTGTCATTTATCCTATAACGAATTAAACAGGCTGTTATTTACAGAATGATAAATCTTTTGTTATATACAGCAATGAAATATTTGAAGAATAATTTTGCACTTCCTTACACAGCACAATGCAACGGACTGAACGAATTTCCTTCCATTTTCTGGAAAACTTCCTGTTCTAGGAGGAGCTCTACACAACTGTCATGACCTAAAACAAATATAAGAGTTAGGTATTAAAAAAAATGAAAAGCCCTACACTTATGGATTACAACAAAAATATCTATCTAAATTAGATTAGGCAATATTTTATTTGAAAATTTCAAAGACACACTGATTGCATTCAGTAGGGCTACATTTAGGAACTAAGACATTTTTAGAATCCTGAAAATCAAACTGACATTTAACACTGTAAACTTCGTGAAATTTAGAAGGGATCTCATGCTGTCTGAAGAACATCTAGAACACTTAATTTAGTTCTTTACACCTCCACGTTTTAAACTCTTCTGTACATTTACCATTTACTGTACATGAAAATATCTTCACCATTTGAGGGTTATTTTTATTCCACTGTCTTGCTAAACCCAAAGAAAAAAACAAGTCAACAGTCATAACAAAAGCTTAAGAAGAACATATTCAACTTATCATGTTATTATTTTCAAAATTCTATAGACTGCTGCTGTACAGGTAGCTAACAATTATAACTATCTGTTTGATCTTTGATGCATATATGCAGAGAACCTCAGTTCAATGTTTCAAGATTTGTATTTTCACAATTCCTGTCAAATTTTCATTCTACAAATCAAGCACATTTCAGTTCTGTTTTAATTCGGACACTGTGGTCACTCTGAAAATGGACCAAGCTGGAAGAGTTTAATTTTATGAATGTGATAAAGAGATCTTATTCTAGTTCAAATTATCAGTGTATTACTCAGTTGCTTCAGCTATGAAGACAGTCAGCTAGTTATTTACTTAAAAGTAATTGGTAAAATGAAGCTCTAAACCCTTATTTCTTGATTTTTCTCTATCGTGCGTTTCAGAGGTGTAAATGAGAACCTCTACTATGTCGGAAATGAACAGACAGAACAAAATCTTGAGCAAAGGAGCTGAATGAATTTCCTACCTTTTAAGGCCTCCCTCACCCCCAAATCCAATAGAAGTATCAGTGAGGAAAAAAATAAATTCTTATTGAATCACTGTTATAAACTCTAGCCTCTTATATCTGTCAAGGTTGATTTGAAGCAAGTTTAAAAAAAGATTTAATCTGAAACCATTCCTCCCAAGACTCCCTGTGAAGGCTATTTTTTTCAGGATGTGTGGCACATTTCTATTCACAGGCGCTATGCTGAATTTCTTGAAAGGCTCCTTGAGGCATTAAACTAAGAAGGCACTTTATAACAAAAATGCAGTACAAAGATAAACACCTCATATTGTGTATTAGGTATTAATGCTTTCCCCCTCAAGACACCACGTCCGTCATATTGTCCCATCGACTCACACAAACTGAAAATGGACAGACTGCTGTCTGCCAGACAGACTTCATGTTGCCTTTATGAGTAGTAATAACTTCTATCTCAATATCAACAAATACATTTAGACCTGTATTGTAATTTTAATGTATTTTACCATTATAACAGGCCCAGTGCAGTGATGTATAGCCGTGATTGTCTGCTAGTGCAGGTACTGCATCCACAGATGTAGCTGACTGCAGGAGAGCTCCTAGAACACCTATATGTCCACAGGCAGCTGACAAGTGTATAGGGGTTCTGCCCCTACAGTCTCGTAATAAGGACTTAGCACCATGTTGAAGCAATGCTTCCACACATTCCTCGTGCCCGGTAACTGCCTGGGAGAGAAAGACAGGAAATAGTAAGTTTGCGAACATTCACGTATATAAGCCAAGGTGTATAACTAAAGCAAACTAACTTCAGTCAATTTCCTACATTTTTAAGTAATAACAAAATAAGTACAGTTGTTATTTTTATTCCTGGAAATACCCGTTCTGTTGGGAAAACAGCAATGTATTATAATGTTGGGAAAACAGCAATGTATTATAATATTGATGACAGAATAATTTCTTGGAATAACACTGAATGAACTGCTAATCTCTAGGGCTCATTCAATTGTCTTATCTGGCAGAGACTATTAAAAAAAATAATATTTGGCATATGGCATGCATCATGCTTTTCTTCCTCCTGTTAACATTACCCCCATGCCATAACAAAAAGTTGTATTCTGGGACCTCTCCAGTCAACACTTCACAGCAAGATTAAGCGACTCTGGAAGTCCAAAAGAATTCTAAGGGTATGTAGCAAATGGGCAAAAGCTAGCCTTTTGGAAGCAACTCAAAAGACAGTAAGAAACTAAGAATGACAAGGCGAGAATGATAAGAAATTCACTACCACTAACACATTAAGTCTGTATTTGAAATTAATATGTATAAAACTGGAAAGAACAGAAAAGGAATATTCTCTTACCCCTCTGTGTAACGCCGTCCTCCCCCACTTATCTTTGGCATCTACATTTGCTCCTTTGTTAAGGAGTGAATATACGCAGTCGGTGTGCCCATTGAGAACTGACAACATCAGAGGAGTCCTAAGCAGAGTGTGAAATAAAGTGTAATCCACATGGAAATCTAACAGACCAGTGCTCAGCTGAAATATCACAACTATTCTTCTTCTGGACAAAAATTACATCATCAATGATCTTCTCTAGCATTACCTTCACTCCGACAATGATACTCAGAATTGCTTTTTAGATTTAAGAAAATAAATTAATATCCCTTAATTCAGAAGTTGCGATTTAAGTTACTAGAATCTATATTTTCAGCATCTGGGCAGTAAGACATATTTTAGTTTCCTCCCAACTGAGTAAAAACGTTTTTCACTGCCAGCATTATGTTTATTGCAAAATACACAGTCGCATTTGTCCTAGTTCAAATATAATCTCCCTTTACAGTAATAAATTAAAAATCATCCATGCAAAATATTTAGTTTTTCCTTTTATAAAGTGCAATAACTTGTGAAGAACGGAATATGTATCGTTTAAACTCACTGTCCATTTCCATCTTGAATGTCCACTGCATTCTGTGGTTCCGCATTTCCTATCAATAGCCGCAAACATTCTGAGTGACCATTTGTAGCTGTAAAACATCATATAAAAGTATGAGTTAATAATATGAGTTAATATAAAATATGAGTTAATTAATTGCTTTTGATTTTACAGCTCGCTTGGAAAGACAACCTGCTCAGACTAAAGCCCATTAGCTTGAGAACCCACTGTACAGATTTACCATTGTTGTAACTTAAATTAAAAACAAAAAAAAAATATAAAAACTAGTAAAAACATTTCAGAAATCAGGCATTCTCAACTGTATAGTATTAGAAGTAATTGATCCCAACTGTCAATTGCCAACAGGTATTTGGTTTTTTACATACCAATGAGGTTGCACACATTGACCATAATTAGAATATATGCTTATACAACATCCACAAGAATGAATAATTAAATATAGTAACTGGCATAACTTTTGCTTGTTTAAGGCACACGTAAACACAGATCTAGCCAATCATACACAGAACTTGTTAGCAAGTGTAGCGTGTGCACAGTTATGAAACAATAACTGGCATCACATTTAGAAAGAGGGGAAGGAAATGTAATGCATAGAAGTAATTAACCAAGCAGTTAAAAAAAGGGAAAAAGAATAAAAACAAAAAACTTGAGAAACCACATTTAAATGCAACTCATGAAAGATAAATGATTGCTTGTTGGAAGGGAAATTATTTCTGACATACAGCTGCTGTATTCAGTCCACATAAGAACAGTGACAATTCGTGCTTCTCTAGCTGACAGAAATGCTAACAGAAGATGGGAGAAGCCAGATCAAATAGAAGAATACAGTTTGCGTTCATGGACAACAAATGAAGTGGTTAGAATGACGATGTTTTATACGTAATGCTCTTTTTACTGCAACATTTCTGTAACACCGTAACTATAACTGTCCATTTAAATAAGCCTATTTTCAAAGGGAGGAAAAAAATACAAATATAGTAGAAGTGCTAGACTTTGAGAACGGTGGGTTTATAGAAGTTTTCTAGGAAATGCAGTGGGAAAATATTGCAAAAGATTGCTGTTATTTTGAAAACACTCAGGAGTCATTTAAATCCCTGGAAAAAACCTCAAAGCATAGTTTTCATGTCTCTTCTCAAACTGACAAAATTCTCCAAGACTCCAGTCATTTTTAGAAGTATTTTACTGCCAAGACAGGCAACACAATTCAAGTATCTAAATTTGGGTCTACAGTTCGGGCTGTGTGAAAGACGAAGAGAGAAATGTATCAGGGACACCTGGCAGCACAGCCAGCCGAGCTGGCTGAATGGACAAGGACAAGGCACCCTTCCAGGGAGCAGCGCCCCTCCAGCCCATTTATTGGGTTCATACTGGTTTCTACCCACAACTGCTTTGTTACACCTTTCTCAGCATAGCATACACCTTAAAAGTCATTGTCTATTCCTAAACACTGCTTCTTAGAACATCAATGATAAAGACATCTAAACACGAAGATGATCCACTTCAAAAGCCAGAATTTTAGAGATTAGTGGTTAGCGCATACCTGCAGCATGGATTGGGGTCCTCTTTACAACGTAATCTTTCACCAAGATTGATGCTCCCTGATTAATGAGAACATCTACACATTCCACGTGTCCCTTAAAGGCAGCAAGATCCAATGGTGTCCTTCCATTATTATTCCTCACATCAAGGTCCAGCAGCGACTGTACCAGCACTTCCAGAGCTTGATGGTGGCCATGATAGGCCTACAAAAATAAATAAATAAAAATTCTTCAGTTTTCCCATCCTTCACATTTTTCCCTTTCCTACCAGGATTATATAAATGGAACTGTGAAGATAGTATTTTTGGTTTCACATGTAGAAGAGCTACTGATGCAGCTCTTCCACGCTCTTCTTAGTGGGGGTTTTTTTGCCCATTTTATCCTTTCAGTCAGCAACTGAAACTACTTTCAGAAAATCGTGTCTCCAGTTTGTATAACTACCAGTATTTTAAATACTGCATATTTCATTGCTTTATGTTATAGTTACATCACCCTCAGATTATTTCAAGTGAGGAACATATGCAAACTTAATTAATTCTTATTAGTTTTTTTAATAAAATATTCTAAAAAGAAAAAGACAGGAAAAAGAATACAGTACAAATAGCTACATAACTGGTAAAACAGAAGGGACTTTGGGGATGAAACAGTTACAAAGATTAAAAAAACAGCATAGAGAATACTCTGTAGCTATGTGTCAAGATAAAGAATCAAACTTAGTAATGAAAATAAACATCTGCAACTACGGTTTTATAATTTCGATAATAAATTTTAAATGTATACTCATGGATACATAACCTCTGCTCCTAAACAAAACTCATTTCCAGGAACGATCTCTTCTAACTGCTTTCATTTACTAGTATTAAAATTAAAGATTACTTTTTACTTTGGTCATATATATACATGTATACACGCACACACATGAGACTTAGGCTATTTTCAGAAAGTACATTATGTTTTTTCAATTGCTTGAAGTCCAGTGAAAAGATGAAGGCTACACACTGAGCAGAGTACTCTGCATTTTGAATATATTTGTATAGGTAGTTTCATCAAGTCCTCTCCTACACTACTCTGTGCAAATCTTTCTTGAAGTACTAAGGACAAACATTTCTCATACTAAACAACGACGATGATAAAAAAAAAAGGCACCATTACTTATAGAACAAGCCTTCTAAAAGTTTCGTTAGTATATATTATACAGAAATCTTAATTACAAAATTCCAAATGAAAGCCATTCCACGAAGCAAGTTTGAAGTGAAATGCAAAAGTCACCCTGTATAGCTCATTCACGACCATTAGCACGTATTTTTGTGTTTAATTTATTCTTATTGACCTATTTTAAAGAAATCTGGAGTGAATAAAGCTAGGTCAACACCTGTTTGCAGTTAGATGAGCTATCACCACTAAAATACTTACAGCTAAATGCAGTGGACTTATAGGTGCTCTGTTGTCTGAATCATTCAGCATGTCAGTACCTGATGTTTCCATGAGCTTAGCAGAGAGAGAAAAGTCAGAGTGAGTGCAAAAATGCCTCACCTTTAAAAACATTCAGCAGCAATTGTTACAGTTTTCAGCATACGCAGTTTGAAAAAAAAGGAAGAAAAATAGGAAGAATAATACAGGATTACAGTTTCCTTAAGAATTCTAGAGCTCCTTAACCTTTGAAAGAATTTGAGTTGCACTGACTGCAAACCCTCCCCCCCAAATTCTTCTCCCAAGTACAGTTGTTTAATTCTGCATAACAATGCAATAATGAATTCAGAAACTAATTATTATTTTTCCTGAAGCAGCCATATGAAACAATATAGATGAAATGCACACAAAGGGAAGACAAGCACAGGTGAGAACAGCTGTAGTAGGAACCCTTCCCCCCCTCCCCCAACCAAACAAGTAAGCATTTAAATTAGGTGACAAGTCAGCAAAAAAACCCCAAAAAAGCCATAAGGCAGGACTGATTTCTCAAAATATAAAACATTTCCCAAGGAGAAGAAATGCAACCAAAAAGGCACAAGCATTATAAAATAGGATTAAAATATCAAGTACATACATTTCTTATTTGTTACTTTCAGATGTGTTCTAAAGTTTTAATTTTATCTCTTTTTCAAGACTATATTTAATTTAGTACACTAGTAGAATTAAAACATTCCAAGTGTTTGAAGAACACCAAATATATTCAGATGACTGCATTTTCACTGCCACACTTTTATAACATGGACATACAAATGTTTAAGTAAAAAAAAAGGCTGAAAAAAAAGATTTGCTATTTTAAAATTCTGAATTGCAATTAAATCTAAATTGTAACTGAAATTAAATACATCTATGCATTGAGAAATGATTGAATAAGTCTAAAAATAAGCAGTATTTTTAAAATTACACATTCCCTTTTGCTGTACCGTAGTACTTGAATAGTGAGAAAGAATACACACTTACAACATCTAGAGGCGTTTCGCTTGCAATCTGCAATTAAAAACATTCAGAATTCATGTCTGAATACATTTGAATATAAAAGTATAATTTGTATAAAAATACTAAGTTGTTTAACACAAAGAAGATAAAATTAGCATATCAAATAACAGACACATCGCTGCAAAGGGATTAATAAAAAACTACCTGAGGCTTTATTATCTACAATTCTATTATGTGCCCGTTAGTTACTGTAACTATGCAAACCATTTTAAAAGACACCCTTACTTTACAGGTTTTCCCTACATTTTAATTTGCTCCTTCAAATAACATTTGCGAAATTTCTTAACACTTCTCAGTGGTTATTTTATTTCAGCCATTAGGAAAAATTTCAACAGTGGATTCGAAGTTAAGAAACAAAACAAATTATCCCATACCCTCAACCAGTTATCTCTTCATCTCAGAACTTATCTTTTTAAGCCAGTATCTAGCATCTTAGCTCCTCACCCTGCCCCTATTTAAGAGTACCAAATGTTTAAGTATCTATCCTCACAGGGGCTGAAAAACACTATTGACGTAGCTTACGGATGAAGAGCCAAGCTGGAGGAATCCCCTGGCCTCTGCTCCATACTCTGTAAGAGCAGCTGTTACAGCTTTTATCTAGGATACGTTTTCTTACCAATTCAAGACATAAGCGATGACCATAAGCAGCTGAATAATGAACTGCATTGTATCCTTGTTTGTCTCGGATCCCCGGATTGGCATCGTTTCTTAGCAAGTATTCCAGGCACCTATTTAAATTGACACATGCAACCATATAGCTAAATGTTGAACTTCAACTTTACGCTAAGTGATAAATTGTTCCAATTCAATTGGAAAATAGAATACAGCACACAGGAACACTGAATTAATGTACAATATTAGCTAGGACTAGAGAACACCCAACTCATTACACCAAGTTTTAAGGTCAATCACAAAGCTTCCAAAATTTGAAAGAATCCTTCTCTGCAGACATCCTGCATCCTCTGAATTATCTGACTTGGTTAAAACTAGTATTTCCTGGAAATTTTCCCCCTAGCTAATACAATTGCAGATACCTTCACTACTATAAATTATTACTCTTTTTGTAGGTTTTTCTGTATCAGTACATTCTTCTGTTCTGAATAGAGAAGGAAGAGAACCAATAGCCAAGTCCTTCATAGTATGTATCCAAGAGTCACACCCTTCCACTACCAGACACTAATTTATCAATTTATTTATACAGTAAACATACTTAGTTGTTGGCATACTTATATCCTACCATTCCTTACTTTCCTTACACAAAGTCATAAAGCAGAACATAAGCAGCAGTTTCAACCACACTCAGCCAAGAGGATGAAAAACAGGGTATTGAAGTCAGCTCCCTCTCCCTGTTTTTCTGTTTTTGAGAAACGCCATGCATGCACACTGAATGATTCCAACCAATAACCCCATTTACTCATAATTTCACATTGTCTCTCATTACATCACATTCTGCTAAATCACTAGTATGGCCTTGAACTTGCTGGTGAAGCCATTGGGTTTTCTGAAGTGTACAACAGGTCATCATCCTGTCCTCTCTCTGGGATTATGAAATACTTCTCCTTTGTCAATTAAATAAAAACCATGTGAAGCTAAAAAGTATATTATCTTGTTAAATCCAGCTTGGAATCTTTCTTCCTTAGCACAGTTTATCTAAAGGTCTCACAGACCATTATCAGTAGTGACAAACGGGCCAGTTGGATACACTGACACTATGATGGTTTTAGTTCCCATCTACCTCATGGGAAATTGTTTGGTAGAAAGTTAAAGTAAATGTCAACATTTGTCGTTGTGTGATGTAACTATGCTGTGATGTCACGTGAAGAACTTGGAGTAGGATATGGCAGGTTTAGATTTGAGAGGCAGGAATCTTAATGCGACCTCTGATCAATGCTGTGAAGAGTGGAAACTTGATCATTCAAAGCCCTGGAGAAGACTGAAACCTTGGAGAAATACAGGCAGAAATCCTACAAAAGCTGCTGTCTCCTGAGGGAAGACGGCATGAGCCTGCAACGTCAGAACTCTTTGTAGGTTCTTTCAAGGAAGGGCCTGGAGCCAGTAGATGGAACAGAGCAAGTTTATCATCTGAATGATGATCCAGTACCAGCTGTGATGAAATGGAATCCCATTTCCACAGGAGTAAGACAGCTGTACTGCGTCACGGGCCCGATAACCTCCTCTGCAACAACACCAACGTGCTGAACTGAAGGCTTGACATTTGCTTTTCCAGACAAAGGCTGAAAGTAACAAACCAGGTGAGTGAAGATGAAAGGGTCAAAAAGCTGCAGGAAAATCTGTGAAGAAGGAAGCGTCTAATTACGAAGTACTCTGTCTCATTAAAAAGTTGAGAACAGCAGCAATACCAAGGAGCGCTCTCACCTTCAGCATTTTCTGCTCAGCAGAAAGGGGAAAAGTACTCAGGTAGGCAGTGGAAAAGGTAAAAATTCTCCAGTACGTATGTAACACAAGATGTAAGTAACTTTACAACAAGTTCAACGCATCTAACAAAAAAGCTATCTGCAAAGCCTATCTACCATTTTTAATGAACTAATCTGGGTTTTATTTGTCCAGTAAACAAATGTCTGGATTTCATTAACAGCAAATGTGCTTGTATGTTTTATTGGAATTGAAACGGGATGAGTTTTTCAGAATCAAAAGACAAGTCAACTTGTCCCACTGAGTGAGAATGCCTGTCTCTACATTTTATTTGTCCAGTCGTCTAACTTTTCTTTGTTAATTTTAATCAATGATTTTGTGTTAATATTCAGGGGTCATTAAGAAATGTTAAACATCACTGGCTTCTTTGTCTATCTAAATTTCTATACTTGTGTACTTTCTCTAATTGTGTGTTCAGAAAAAACACAATACGCTAAATACACTGCGGGAAGCAAAGTCTGCTAAAAATCCTTGAGAACCCATTCTTTCCAATGCAAAAGAGATAATTATTTTTGCTGTTTCTTGTTATCCAGGGAAGAGATTAACTCTGCATCTTTTGCATACTTAACTATCCTCAACAGGCCTCTTTAAAAGGAGAATAATCAAACTTTCTGAAAGCCCATATAAGTTAAACTAATTTCTAATTTATTTATTGGTGTACTGTCTATTAAATAATTCTAACAATGAAAGAGCGTGGTTTTTTCTCCCCTAAGATACTGCTTACTTTATCTCATTCTGCAATCATGTTTCTCTCACTAGTCTTGTCAAAATGAGGTTTACTGGTGTGTCTATTCCAGATCAGAAGCATTTGTTAAAGATTCAAAAGAAACACTTCCCAACAGGAACAAACTGGAAAATAATTTTCAACAAAACATCCTTGTCCCTAAAATCTGTCTTTAAAGATGTGTGAACAAAGACTATGAAAATGCATATAAATATCTTTGGTATTTCAATATAGGTAATTTCCTGGCATTTTTTTTCCCCAGGCTTTATGTTTCAACTCAGTAATCATTTTTAGCTTCATTCCTGTTTTGAATATGAGCTGAGCAGTACTGGTTTTCCAGCTGTTACTAATCATCTTGCTGCATCAATATAAAAAGCTTCTCCTCAGGCCATTCTGCTTTGCAGCCCGTCTTCCAGACAGCCAACTGTTAATCAGAAGGGCAATATCGCGTGAGTTCCAGAGATGATTCTTTGAGTTATCTCCCAAAGCTCTGCAGTATTGCCATCATCATTCTTGCTCGTGCCTTTTATAAAACAGATGGCAAAACGATGTCATCTGAAGAACCATTATAGTTTGGAGGTTTTCAGAGCAACTGTGAAGCTAAAATTAACCCTAGCTCAACTTGTAAGGGGGCAATTACAGTAGAATCCTCTCCAGCAGGAATTGGAAATATATCTAAAAAGCAGCAGGCAGTTTCATTTTGAAATTTGGCTGTACATAAAAAAAGGTATGTACTTTAAATATTAGTTAAATGGCCACGAAAGCATTTATCCTTCCTCCTATCCTATATTTATCCTTCAAAACCCAAATATTAAGTTATATGCCACCTGGCTCCTATTGCTACCTCACCGTTTAAAAGGCGCTTTATTAAAAGAAGATGGTAATGGCAGGAAGCAGCACTGTTTTCCAGAGGAGGTGTCACTGTTCACATTTGAACACTGCACACCAGCTTGTTCTAACCTGTGTGTGTGAGTGTGTGCACATGCAAGAGGCACTCGAGTTCTCAAGTCTCCTCAACACATACAACATCTGGGGCTTAAGTAACCTCACCAATTCTGTGCTATCTATATAAGCTTTGCATTTAAGTCATTAGTAACTATGATAGATAGAAGTGTTAGTTAAAAAATAAACACATGCAAGAGACATCAATTTATGAAAGTTTCTGGGTGTGTTTCATTAATAAAAGTGTAGCTCACAAAAATTTACACTTGCAAGAGATAGGGTTGTAATGCCAAACGTAAATAGTTTAATCGACCACCAAATGGATAAGGCATCTCATATTGAAATGTCGAGTTAATTTCTATCCCTATACAGGCCTACTCCATGTAACTCTCAGTCTAGTTTTACAGTGTATTTCTGACTAACTACACAGATTTTAGGGCAACATGAAGAACATGCCGTAAAACACACCATCCTTCATCAGAATTTGATTTTAAAGCAAAATGACCCTACTGCTCACAACTGTCATAATAACTTCCACAGACATCATTTACGCAACCACTACGCAGCAGGTGGGATTAAAAACTCTATTCCCAATGAATTCCTGAATTGGGACATCTGTATTATAGGACATAACCAAAAAAATTACAATGTATTTTACTATTGTTCATTTTTTCTCAGAAAAGTTTGTTACATAAAATATTTTTATATACAATGAACAATCCCCTGTCAAGTTCAATCTTTAAAAACATATAAAAAAATTGCATTTCGCCAATCCCAAAGGCAGAACATACATGAAATTCACAGCTCAGACGTTTCTAAGGAGAAAGGTTTTAGTACAAAGCATGCCACTTACTTTCCATCTGTGTCTGATGCAGCTGCATAGTGCAGAGGTGTACAACCCCTCTCATCAAGGTCATTCACACTAGCTCCAGATCCCACAAGGGCAAACAGGCACTGATAATTACAATTGGCAGCAGCATAATGGAGTGGAGTTCTTTAGTACACATTTAAATAAAAAGTACAATGGTAAATAACAGCAAAATAATATTATAGAGACAGAAAAAGCAAAATAAAATGAAACTTAAATCCTCCTTACAATTTTAACAAGTATTTGTAGTGAACAATGCATCATTACAATATTTAAAAATGGGGCCATTTTCTAGGGGCCATTTAATAATGCAGAACAATATCTAGGGGATCTATTTGCCAACCTTTATATCAAGGAAAGCTTTATATGAATTTTCTTGTGTAAACACATAGAGGAAAATCAAGTTTACATTAAAAATAATATTTTTAGTTAAGCAATTTCAAGCCACATGGAGAAACATGGACAAGTCTAAGAACTGTGTAGCAACTAAACAAGATCAAAATTAAATTCAACAATTAACAATGTTTTCAACAAACAGATCAGAATTTCCTCTTGGAGAGGCAAGCATTATTTATTTATAACTATACTAACATAGCAGAGGTTTTGATAAAGAAAGAAAACTTTTAAAAATATATCTTGTCTTCTTATTGCAAAACCGTGAAATATTAGTACTGATGTATAATCTCAGAGGAAACTTATTCCAGCTTCAAATACATAAACAATTCTCTAAATAAATCATTTTGGATAAAATTTCAAAAGCACCAAGATGACTCAGAATTCCGTTTTCTATTTTTAAGAAGAGATTGCTACTAAAGATATCTCAATTTTGAGGAGACAGTCAAGCACTTTAAAGTGTCCTACCTCTTCCCTCTCCCTTTAAATTACTTTTCCCCATTTTTCTTCATTTTTAACTATTTTAATCTTTTCCCTCTCCTGAAATAATTGCTCTATATAACATCCTTGTTAAGTCAAAACCCAAATGAACAAAAACCCAACTTTCAATAAAGTTATGACAATTTAGTTGTTCCTTTCTCAGGAAAGAATAGAAGTGGAATCTAAAGCAAAATACAACTTTGGGTCCATAACATTCTCCTCAAGCCCTATCCTGCCATTCACATCCTGGAAAATCATATTTTCCATGATGTGATGTGAGAATTTACACAAGTACTCATCATACCATCTAAACTTAAATAATCCTATACTAAAAATAGAAATTAATGTCATTCCAAAAGAGTTCGGAGGACAAACAAGGAAACAGAAAGGGACAGATATAATGAAAGGAAAAAGGTGAAGTAGTTAAAATAACAAGATTTTTTTTAAATAAAAAAGCTTAAAAATAGCAACAGATGAATAGGCTTGACTAATACATTATTTGGAAAACATCACTAATGTCCTGGGATGAAAGCAATTTATACTCATTAGATCCATGTTATAAGCAAAAAAGGCTCATAAAATTACAGCTGAATATGGAACTCAAGTCTTTAAAAACAAGACTAAACACCTACTTAGCAAAACACAATAAACAAAATATGTTTGTAACTTTTGATAACATATGCTGAAGCACAGTTTATTAGAGACATCGTATCTTCAAAAACATTTAAACTGGAACACACAGACTTGCCCACACAGCAATATGCTACTTCCAGAATACTTTTAAAAGCCCTTTACAATACACAAATCTAGAATGTCTTACCTCCCAAATCTGTCCTTTTTGTTGAAGTCTGCACCAGTATTTAGCAGAAGATTTAGGCACTCCAAATTCCTATTAAATTAATGCAATATTACTTGTGGTTGCAAATCTTTTTTCCTTAGTATCAGCATCTGCAAATACCAGAACCACTACACATATACATCTCATACATTATTTTTAAGTGAACTGAACTATCATATGAAAAATGTGATAAATATATTTTTATATGTCAAATAGATTTCATAATTGCAGGACCAAAACAGGAAAGAATACAAATTATTTCCAGTTCATATATAGAAATTTTACTGATATCAAATGGCATGCATAAAAAGCACAGAAACATTAACCTAATTTAATAGATATTTCAATTCTTTAAAGCAAACAAACAATAACACCTGCATGTCACATGCTTTTTGCTACCGGGATTCCAGCACAGAGGAGAGTTTACTTAATGTATACTTTTTAAGGCCAAATATAAGTTGCAACGTAAGTATTTTACTTTTTAGTGTAATTCATTTTCAATAAAATATGGTCATTGTAACAGATCTACAATACCACTTATAATTTAAACACTGTCTTAGTAACTTCCCTAAACTGGAGATGAATGAGGAAATGTGTCACAAATTATGTGTTTTTATATGAAAAGACTGCATTTTAACCATAATCATTTGCAACAAGGATGTATCTATCAAGTATCTCTTGACTTAGAATGATTACTTAACAGTATTACTTAAACAACATTGAAACAGAAAAATGAAAATATCAATATCATGGAGTTCTCGTGTCCCACAAAGTGTATCATGAAATTTATTACCCAATTCTTCCAGGCAATTTTGAGTAGCTGCTATAGAAAACCTACAATACAATAACAATAATCAATAATCAACTCAAGTGATGAGCAAGTAGTTCTGACTACTTCATCCACCTAAACTCTGGAATCTAATTATGGCTTATATTAATTCATTTAGTTAGGTTGATCTTTTCCTTACGGATATGGTAAAAACATATTTACCAAAGGTGCTGTTCTCTACCTCATGTCCTACAGTGATGTTAGCTGGGCATGCCATCTTTGAATGCTGTAAATTCTAAAAATTGTATCATCAGCCACGGGAATTTAAAATAAAATTCAGTTCATCCCCGAGCATAAACCTAATATAAAGCTGATGATACTTGGACACTGTACTCCAATAATTACTTATTAGGCTGAATATTTAATTTAGTTCTAGTGTTGTAGATAGAATCCATCTTGAAATTACTTTCTTGTTTACATAAATTCCAAGGGGAGAGGGCAAGAAAAGCAAAGCGAGGAAATAATAAAAAAGAACAGGAATGATCAGCAATTGCAAAAAGAACAGTAAATAGGAAAGCATGAATGCATTCTTACATACCCTCCAGCTGCAGCTGCATGAAGACACGTCCTGCCAAAGTCATCTGGTGTGTCTATGTCAAAACCTACAAATCAAGTATTTTGTAAAATCGTTATGTAATGCCACCTTTCACAAAACCGCTCTCATCTACTCTAAAAAGAAATGCTTGCTAAGCAAACTTAACAGCTATTTGCAAAACAGCACTTAAGCACTGAAAAGTTATTTAATTTGAAACACATCCTTGCTATTTGCAGTATTTTCAAAAACAGGTGTTCAAGTAAAATCAAAAGGGATAAGGTATAAAATACAATTAGCTGCACTGAGGCAAGAGGCTATATTCTTTCCTGTCCTATTTGTCTGATAATATTTCTGTGTAATTTAGTATTGAATATAAAATATATGAAGATAATATGAAAATTTAAGAACATGCTGGAATTTATCAGTGTTACACAAAGATTTTTTTCAATAAAGAGGGGGATATCAGTATTAATAAATCCAGAAGCTACTTATATTTCATCCTTGAATTTAGCTCTTCAGTCCCAGAGAAAGATCACTGTTAAGCTGGAGTGAAGGCTGTAAATAACAATTACTTGCTGAGGAGCCCTTTAGAGAACACTGTAGTTTTCTCTTCCCAAAATGTATGAACTACGGAACTTCAAATCTGAGATCACAAACTTTTAACTGTGCAATTCCATATCTAATCATACCTTTGACATTAAGAATACTATTGTAATCAGGTTTCAGAGCTACATTTTTGGTTTGAGAAATCTACTGTATTCTCCAAAGAGTCTTGCTCCTGTGTAATAAAACTTAGTCAATAAATCTCCAGTTTTGGTACTTCTGCCTGAAAATGAAATTTCTTTTTTTTCTCATTTTTAAGAATTTTTCAACAATGATAAACAGTGAACAACACAGGATGTCTTATTCATGAGTACTACTACTCAAGACTGTCTTCCTACTCCATATCCCCAAAACAGGTTTTGTATGCACCAATATGTTCTCCCATTTTACCGGGCAGTGACATACGGCAAATAATTGAAGACAGTTTACCCGACTTATTTGAAAAGTAGCGTTTGATGCCTTTCCACATCCCTAGGCTGCTTGTCTAACACAACTACTTAAATGTCATTCGGTGCTGGGACAAGATAGATTGATGAATTTTTTTTTTTTTAAGGTCTGCACGCGAATATTAATGAATTTTAAAATCAGAGATCACTAATTTACACAAATGAGACTCTTCCTCCCCAAACCAAAAGGGCACATAGTCTGTGGATACCAATCCCACACCAACAGCACGTACTAATAAGCTGTTAGCACTATCTAGTCTTTCTAGTCTGAAGGCTGAACGTACTCTTCAAATCCTTATCTGCTCCAGGCTAGATTTACACCCAAGTTTGCTCAACTCTTGTAAAAGTCTTGCAAGACTTGCAAGTCTTCCGCAGGGGTTCAACAATGTAACAAATGTCAAACAATGTCAAACAATGAAAGCAAAGCACAGTTGGGGTTGCATTTAATTAACATAAACTGCCAATGCAACAGTTTCTTAATGTAGCGTTCCCCAGAATCTTCAGAGCTTTTAGGTGCTCACTACAGGACCAGACGGGAATAGACCAATCTGTATTAAGCTAAAGACATCACAGAAGGGAAATGGAGGATGCTCAATAAAGGCATTTAAGAGAACATTAATCTTCCTCCTTGAAGTTGCATTATGGCCTGAACCAGTCATCCCACCTCTACAGCCAACTTAAAAACCACAAACGCAACATTTAAAAAGTTACAGATGCATTATTGCAATTTGGGTGATTTTTTTTTTTAAATTCCTTCTGTAGAAGTTTGCATTCACTTTAACTATGGACTGCCCATTAACATAACAAGCACTGCCCCCAGGCTACTAGTGAACTATAAATATTTTATGTATTACTAAATTAAGACTTAATTAAAAGCTATTCTATGGGGGGAAAAAAACCCCCACCAAAAACGGAGTACAAAGCAACAAGTATCCTACCTGACGAGAGGAGCTTTCTGCAGCAGTCTGAAAATCCACTTAATGCTGCCAAATGGAGAGGAAACATCCCATGTATACCCCGCCTAAGATACACCATAATCAGGTATCACAGTTTCATTATAATTAAAATAAAACAAACACGATTGTGTGCCAAAGTGCACATGAATGGTGGATTCAGCAAACCACCTAATTAGAATACTAAGCCTTTGGAAAACTTCACATATTAAAAGGTTTTCTTACAAGCTAGCAGGATCCATTAAGTCAATGCAATAGCCTATTAAAACTTTCAGAGCTTTTACTTCAAATACATTAGAGGAAAATCTATTTCTTTTTATACAAATTGTGATGTACTGAGTAGCTACTCAACAGTACTGGATAATGCACAAAGTATTTCCTATTTCAAGTTAAAGACAGTATTTTAGAAAAACAAAAATAAATCACACTAGTGTTGTTAATCTACTAAATACGTTTCTAAATTCTCTCAGCTTGCATTCATGTCAGTAAAGTTACCTACTTTGCAGTGTCGGCACCACTTGTAATCAGAGTGTTGATTAATAGCTCGTGGCCATATCTAGCTGCTATGTGCAAAGGAGTATTTCCATTCTTATCTTCACAGTCTATTTCAGCTCCTATAATAAAAAGTAATTACTAAGTAAGAATACACGTAGACATATAGATACTTTTGTTAGAAAAACAGCACTGATGATGATTTAAGCAACATTGATAGTTGACCATTAATGACTCTTTTGGATTTAAAATCTATAGAGCTTTCAGTGGTATTTAGTATTAATAATAAGCAAAATAAGAGAGAAACATTTTATTAGGTAACCATATGGGACAAACTTTCTGCAACCTGGGTTATGGAAGAGAAGTTAATATATTTTCTTGCATTCTGAAATAGAAACAGTTCTTCAATGTAACTTATCTAACTGGATAAGGATATATGCCAGACTCCATTAACTGAACTACTACAGGACATTAGATATGAAAAAAAGTTCAGTACATTATCAACACAAGAGGAGGAAAATATTCGTAATACTGCAAAGCTGATGGCAAAACTACTCCCTCACACTTTTTACCATTTTGAATGATGGTTTGTGATCTTGAAAATCTACCATGGATCGCTGTCATGTGCAAAGGTGTTTTCCCATCTTTACTCTGGAAAACAAAAAAAAACCACCCACAGTGTTTACTTATGGTCAGTACCAGTAATCCACCAGAACTGACAAAAAAAACCCCAAACAAACCAACCAACGAAGAAAAATGACCTTTTACTTTCTTCTCTCCCCTCTACTGCCCCCTTTAAATTGTTTCTATGCACTTCTGCGAGACAGAAGCTGGCAGTGACAAGTCAGCATGACACCATAAGCTTTTCAAAAGAGCTGCTCTTAATCACTCTTCCAGCTGTGAGTGACAACTCAATGATGCCCACTCACTCACAGTTACGCCTTTAGGATAATCACTCGAGAGGATGATGACAGCATACAACTTCAGCAACAAGCCTATGTTCAATTCTCTCCCTACCCCAAGTCTAAAACAAAACAACGATTCTTTAAAATTAAGTTTGTTTCTTGAAAGAATATAGCTATAGAGGTTTACACATGATATTAGAAAACAACACATTAAAAAGCTCATGCATTTCATGGAAATTTCTGTGAAGTGGTATTTGCAAGCGATTTATCATAAACCACAAGTAATCCTAGGTAGAACTATTCAACCATAACAGGTACTATAGATTTGACACACATATCAAACGTGCACTTAGTCATTCACCCAGTAAAGATGTCCTTCAAATAGGCCAACAGTAATACATAAGGGAATTTCAGTGTTTAACAGCACAATCTCAATGCACTCATAAAACCAGGGTTTTTTTCTGTTATTGTTACTTTAGGATGATTCCCCCCCCACCCCCTGGACTTTATCATAGATAATGGGAAAGCAGAAAAACATTCCTACAAATGCACACAAAAAATTGCAAGCATGACACTCACAGAAAATAAAAGCACTCTTGGACGCACATGCCACATCTTTCTTTACGTTTTAAATATTGGCTTTGAAGAGTATGAAATGTTCACAAAAAACAACGTTAAAAAAGACAATGGTGGTAGGGGGAACATACAACATGTGTATCAAAGTATCATGAATTGCTGTCATGTACAAAAGTGTCTTCCCATCCTTACTCTGCCTTTGGAACCAAATAGCAAAGCTTCTATGGATGTGTTACTGAAAGTCTACCAGAGACCCCTTTAGACACAGTTGGATCTGGAATTTTTAGTTGTGTCATTGCACAGAGCAGCATACGCCATGTAGAACAATGCAATTATGGGAAATGTAGATTGAAAGAAATAAAACACTTAATAATGACAGCCAAGTTATATCCAGATGTTTCAGCTAGCAGATTTCTTTGATCGTAAATATTCCAACAGACACATCCACATATCCATAGCAGACACCAAGAAACACAGAAAATGAGGTTGAAAACCACTTCAGGAACTGGACAACCAATTTTACTTCTGTCATTGGAGGCCTTAAGAAAATGCCAAATAAACACATCCTAAGTGACAACTTCCATAAGCAATCTCTATGCTCCTATTTTCTTACAAACAGAATCTTCTTCTAATGTCTACCTTTCATCTTTCGCCCTATGGTTTAATTCTATTCTTTATCTAATCTTTAATATTCTCTGTATCCAAGTATTTTCCTCCTTTAAAACAACCGGTATGTGTCTCTTTCCCTTACCCTACTCCTTCTTTAAACAAATGAATCAATTAACTTAAAGAAAAATGGTCATATAACGTGAGATTAGTTGGAGTGAATGACCAAAAGGCGCTTTGGTAACTAGCGCTCTAAACTTTAAAAGGGAAAACTTTGAGAAAGTTAATGAAATAAATTTGTGAAGTCAACAGACAGAAGAATTTAAGGGTTCGGATAAAGAAGCCTGCAATGTCTGTGCCTCAGATATGCTAAATCTGTATCTCAAAGGAAGGCTAATAAAGAAGATGGAGCAGAAAAAGGTAGATCCAAGTCTCATGAAGCACTTTAATAAAGTATCTTACAAGGACATAAGAATAACCTAAGGTGACAGTATTAGAAACTAAGGAGCATGGTGGTCAAGTGAGAACCCTCATGAGACAACTTGAATAAGATCTTCCAAAGGACAGCAAAATAAGCTACAAAATAATTTTCCAGTTGTACATGAAAAACCACAGTACAATCAATAATAGGCTTTTTTATTCACCCTGCTCAAATTTACTTAAAAAGGCACACAATGTAGATTTCTAAGACAATGGATTTGATCATCCACAGTGCCTCTCTCCAGAAGTCTCAGGTTCCTCTGCAACCCAGAAATAACATTAACACACAATTGTCTAGCAACATAGAAACACAGAACAGGTATAAAATTAAACAAAGGTGGTAATTGCCGTGTTGAACTGCAGCTGCTAGGTATTGGATTGTATTCTGAATTCCCTTCTTAGACATTGCCACTATGGAAGGATATACAGAATCTCAACCAGTAGCCGAAGAGTTCCTTAAGCAATGAAACAGCAAGGCTCTATTTATTGAGCAAAGCATTTCTAACACTGTTTCCTGAGATGCCAGGAGGCTGGACTACATAAGCAAGGAGGTATTTCAAAACTTCTGCTTTAATTTTACTTCTTTTTTTAATGCCTTTAAGGTCTTTTATCTAAATATTAAATTAACTACAGCTGTCTGATTTTACAAGGTCAGTTAGGATCAGGGCACATGATGGAATAGCTATGGGCTAATGATAACTTTTGTTGTCTTTAATGAAACTCAGTTAAGTGTGGTAACAGGAAAGGAATCACCCGAATCTCCTCTATCACCAGAGAAAACGTATCCACAAAATATTTAAGATTACATGAAATTTGCTACGAGCAGTAATTGCTATTAGACAGAAAGAATTAACACACAGCACAAGGCATTCTCTCAAGTGATTACTCAGATATTAACTGTACTCAGACTACTGAGCTTTACTGAGGGTCAGGGGAAATGTGGGGCTACCACGCCACAGCATTCCTCCAAGGGAAATCTCCCCCTAGCAACAATTCTTATCTTCTGGTATCACCAATGGAAATAGAATACTTTTTCTATTTAGGTCAATGGATTTTCAAGCAGCAAGGGGAGCCATAAAACAATTAATACTGTCCCATTACGTACTCATTTCAATGTGTTCTTTCATGCATGGAAATCCTGAATAGTGAGGAGAGAGTGCTGCAGTAATGAGCAACACTTGACAGGACTCACTGTTCTACAGTACTATATGGACACTGACAAGTCTACAAAAACAAGTATGAAATAATGTCCTCCGTCTACAGAGGTGATAAAAAGCATATGAGAGGTTTAATAAAATTCCTACTGTTCTGTTTTTCTTCTGCTGCATATTCCCTTCTTGAGATGAGGCCAACATCCACAGACACGCACAAGTGCTTATGCACTCCATCTGCCATCAAGAGCACGAGTGTTTCCCTTTTGCTCTCCCCACTAGGTCGTGCACAGGAGAAAGTGCTCCAATAGAACTGTCTAGTCTGCACCTACATTACCATCCACGCCCACTCTGTCACCTCTAAAAACACAAATAAAGTTGCACATGGGAGGGAACTATCGGATCAGATTACACACGCAACACAATTATGATGACAAATAAATCTTACGACAATTTTAACAGCTACTTTGACCTTCAGCCTCAGTATTTGGAAACTGAACAGGCTTGGTTTCAATAAATACTTCAGTAAGAATGCTCTAAAAGCATCCCGTTTTAACTCTACAAATTATTCTAATTCAATTTCCCTTTGCTATTTTTTTAGGGATTGTTCTTCAGATTAAATCAAAGACTTATCCTTGTAGGCCTTTCCAGGGCAGCAGAAGTTGACTTGGAAACAATTTTCTTTTGCCTCACTTCTTGCACTTTTCCACAGTGCAAGTGGTAAGTTTTCATGTACAAAGTAAGGCTGTTCACACCTTCAGGCACAAATTCACAGGCCAAATTCAGTCATGCTGGTATAAATCCACAGAAATGCTATTAACAGCATTACAGTGGAGACATGTGGGTGCAGAAACAGGGGATAAACGCTGTTTTCAAGCTGTAATGGCTTAAAATCCTTACACAACCCTACTTGCTTAATTTTGCACTTAGCAGCTTTGATGCTTACTAAATCAACACATTTTAATTACAGCCAACCTATAGGTAAAGCTACTAACCCCTTCCACTGTAAAGATATTTTCTTCTGAAGCAGTCTAACTTCAGTAGCCAAATCTTTGCTAAGCTCTTCAGCTGAAATTCTCAGCTCTCCGACATGCTTCAGGCTGCGTTTCCCAGCCCCAACACGATCGTGTTTCAGAAAAAATGATTCTGTCGTCTCAGAGTAAGCTCAAGAGAAAACCTGGGTTTACCCATACTAAACCTTCTACTTTTTTTTTTTTTTTTAAAGTTACAGAAACTAGCAAATCTATACTTTGGATGCCATAACTTAAAACTGAATGGGAAGGAAGGCAACAATACATCTCTCTGATGTTAAAACATCTGTCACCTCCAAACAGAAGTTCACCCGCATTATAAACTTCAAAGAATTCAGGAACTTTGCCAGTCACTTCAAGATATTATTTATATTTCTCTTTTGTTCTTATTTGTGTAAGTAACAATTATACACAATCACTAGTAGATTTAACATTGTGGGATTACTTTCATGACAGAACATATGTTATTTAGAAATGCTGTTTCAAGAACGTCGGACAGAAGTCAGCCCTGTAAGGCTAAGCCCTCAGTCATATCCAGTTTGGGACATTATGTAGAGCAGAAAGCTGGCAACAAAATTAAATGGACTGTGACCTGTGTATTTTAGGACAAGTCGGCAATCAGCCCTGTAGCACAGCTCCTTACTTCTCCAGAGGACTTCGGTGATTAATTTTTCCACAACTGAGTTTAAGTGTATTTTCATTAAATGACCTGCATGTTTAAATATATGTAAAAGTGAGCAGTAACATACATCTAAGATTTCTTAGCTTATTTTTAAATTACTCCTAATTTTTCAGTGGACTACAGGTTTCGTACCAGCAGTAGATGTAAAATGGTATTTTAGAAGTAGTCAGCTGAAAATCAATGTCAACATCTTAAATCATGTGAGCCGTAACCCCATGATTTTTAACAGAAACATTAGCTGTTCTAATATTCACCCTTTATCTAGATTGTGCTGAAATTAAGGCATAACTCTATTACACAGATTTATTTTTTTTTAAAGAAACAAAAGGACAGATAATTCTCTTCCTACCATGTGCACAACTGTATAGGCAATTAGATATTTTGTAAAAGGAGTGCTTGGACTCTTCATTCCACCTATCTGTTTCCCACTTAGCCCAGCGTGGAATCTGTCAAGACACCAGATACTGCCACCAAGTATTTCTGAACACAGTTAAGTTTTCAAAATTGGGGTAAGAATCAACTTAATACAAAACAGGAGGTGTCACGTCTCTCTTGCACTTCAAGCCCTTGCCCTACACACATGAGAAGGTAATAAAAGATACAGGTTACAGTTTGCTTTTATGCTTGTGCAGATTAGAAATTCTACCTACATTAAGACTGGATTCTAAGGAATATTCTGCAGCCAAAGACTTGCGACCAAGTGGAGATGTAAAAAGTATATTGACTCTGCTCACAAAGTTTTGCTGGAGTAATTAAAAAACCAGCTGTTTAAAAGCTTCCATTGGCCTCATCTGCTTACCTTTGTATTTTTAATGCACACTTCAGAACCCTCCCTTATTAATTAGATTTTAGGATCTTCCATTATCAGCTCTTCAACTGCTCTAGCAATTATCTTGTTCAAACACATTTCTCTGAAATATCTTTGATCTTGTTAGTGCTGTTTATTTGTGAGAAAAACATGTTATTTTGCATTTTTCCATTATTTGCTCTTATTGATAGCGATTGACTATAGGGAAGACACATTACGTGCAATTTTGATGTTTAAACATAGTCAAGAATGACCAGACAGTATTGTCATCTTTCTTCTTTACCCTTTTGGGCTATTTACTACATCCCACTGAGGTTTTCAGATTCAGATCAAATTCCTTGAAGCAACACGCTGTCTCATTTTTTCTTCGTCACTTTTCACAGATGTACTTCACCAATCAGTAGGCACTCCTGAACGTTGCTGTAACAATGATTTTTGAAAATTACCTCTGACAAAGATGTACCGCATCTTTCAGAGTGCATAGACGGCTTTGGATTCACCTACCTTCATATTTACATCTGCTCCGTTACAGACCAAAAGCTCTAAACACAGCGCTCCATGTGTCGATGCAGCAGCGAAGTGCAAAGGTGTAAAACCCTTCTCATTCATTTGATTTACGTTAGCACCGCAGTCTATGAGTTCATTCACTACAACATCTTGCCCGTTGTAGCAAGCTACATGGAGTGGAGTATTTCCATAGGCATTTGGTTCGTTCATCTGTCAGAGAAAAACACCCCCAAGATTAGTTAGTAGGCAAAAACCTGTATTACTGCAGCACTTAATTATCACAAAGAAAAATCTCACGTGATGAGACTTCTTCCTCATTATGTTTTGGAACTCTTCAAAACCAGAAATTAAAAGCAAGTTCTGGATGTAGTACTTTGATTAGAGAAGGAGGTACTGGGGAAGAGGACGATTGCTTTACAAGTGAGCCAACCTCCTGCAATTGTCTCCACACCAGTTTCCTGTACGCAGTATGCAACTTGACAGAGCACACATACGGAAAAAATGGCAATAGTGGCAATTCGCACAGACACTACAGACTAAGCACAGCATGGACCTCTATCATTTCCCACCAGCATTTGCAGTTTTCCGTTAAAAACAGAGGTCAAAGGGACCGAGTTCCCCCAAAATAAGTTTTAGGCATTTAAATTCAGAACTGCTAGATGCAGCACATGCATACACACACAGGCAGACTTTCTGGTGATATTGAGAATCTGTGGGTTCTGAGTGTAACAGGAATTTTAGTTAAGTACTACTTCCAAAACGCAATCACGTACACTTCGCTAATGACTTATAAGAGGTGCCACTGTTTAGATATCCAGGTTAGAAAACATCAGATGATCTCTAAATCAAACAAGACTCTAAAGTATGTACCAGTGACAGGGGGAGGGGAAGAGAGAGGGGGAGGGATAGAAATTTGGCTGCATTCCTCAGCCTTGTAAGACTAAAATGTGATGCACAACGTAGGTTTCTTACACAGTTTCACAGTTTGTTGTTAACACACTTTCTATATGCAGGTACCATACAGCCTTTTAATTTATTTTGCATTTCAATATTAGTATGGCCTTCCTTAGTGTAGTACTAAAGTTTCTCACACTTTGTAATATTTTCCAACACTTACGTGGAGTAAGAAAGTCACATCTGTATTTTACAAAGAACTGAAGCAAAAGAGTTGAATTTCCTGCAGTTCAAAAAGGATTGTGTGGCAAACCTAGGAACGGAATTCCTATTTCCTGAGCTCCAGTCCAATGAATAAGAAATACCAGATGAAGAAAACCCTGCTAAATACAAATTTATTTCCAAATAATTCTGCAAAATCTGCAAGCTCTTAAGTTACTTGGGGGAATTGAGATTTTAGAAGAAGAAAAAGCATGTGAATGAAGTTGTCTGGAAATACTATTGTCACTGTATCATAACCTGCCCCTACATAAACAGTGTGCTACAATACTAAGAAGAGCTTTTCAAACAACAAAAAATATGTATCACTTTGTTTTATTCTTCCTTACATCAACTCCAAGATCTAGAAGATATTTGACTACACTGATCATCCCACTAGATGCTGCAGCATGTAAGGGTATATACGATTTCTTGTCTTTGCATGTTACTTCAGCTCCCTGGGCCACGAGTAATTTCACAACTTCGCTATGACCTAAAAGAATAAAGACAAAAAGAATGAAGCTGCATTTCATATTAACCAGCACAAGTTTACAAGCTTAATAATTGTACAACTGTTATAACATGAACAATACATTAGTAATTTGGACCTACTCTGGAAAATAAAGACTTGTTCTTTTATTCTAATTGTAACACGAACTATAAAAGCAACATAAAATATTCCTATCCGTAAGACAGTATTTCCACATACCCCCTCCAATAATCATAGCTTTTATACTGCAAAAATAATCTTGTATATTAAAAAAAACTATTGTCTTCTGCTTACACAGAAGGATTTTTGGGAAAGATTTGAGGACTAGAGAGGTGATATAACTTCCTATTACATGTTTACAGCAAATTTCTGTTAACAACTTGAAAGAGAATGTGACCGTCAGCCTTCCACCTTCATCTCAACTGCAAACGTGCCCATTAAGGTTTTTTAAGGCCTTCAGCATAAACTTCAAAAAAATTACACAAACACGAAACAAAGAAAATATTCTATTTTTGAATAAAAATTTACCATCCCACCCCCCAATTCCTTTACTTGAAAAGCCTTTAAAATCATACAGGATTTAGGAAATTTCTATTTTCAAAACTGACTCAGGCCTTTGGGGAACCATAGCCTTTTGAAAGCATGAAATATTCTCCTAAGCCATCGAGAGGCGAGTCGAGAGTCCAAGTGGGATCGTGGGGAAGGGATGAGCTGGGGGAAGTTCCAGGTAAGAGGGAAGGTGGGGAACCCCCCCCGAAGCAGCGGGCAGCCGCTCTCCCCGCCAGCTCTGCGGCCGCGCCAGGGGACCCCAACACCGCACGGCTGCTGCAGAGGGCAGCCAGCTTTCCCCTTCCCCGTGCCTGCGTGCTCCCCCACCAGCTTGGGACACTGCACATGAGGAGGAAAAGCGATCAAAACGGCGTAATAAAAAATTTGTCATTCCTGCGGAGTTGTTATTTTAACCACAAAACAAGTCAGTCCCTGAAAACACATGGATAATCATGAAAAAGTCTGCCGAATAAAGGAGCACACTTTAGTTAAACAGACCACAATAGATGTAGACCACAACCTTTATAACTGACCCAATACTGACAGATATGGGATTCTTCATTTTACCTTTCAAGTGACACCCTTACCTTAGTTAAAAAACTGGTGAGGGGCACACTGAATATTTATGCTTATCTGGTCAGACATCTAAGTAAAAAGTATCAAAAGGGCTTCATAAAAAGTGAGGGTCTTTGCTTTTTCAATGACTAAGACAATTTGAAAAGGTTTGAATAGGAAGTGTTCTACCCAAAGGAATACAGACAAAGCTAATTCGATAAACATTCAGTCACCATGATACACATTTTACGCTGCGTGCCCACCAACATACAAAATGTCCCTTCACCTGGCTACACCAACCAGAAACATAGTTTACCAGTGCAATTCCACTTCTGAATTACTTCAGTATTGTAGGAAAGATGAGAAAGAGAAAGGTAAATATTATACTCATCTTATGACCCAAATATAATGGGAAGAAGAACTGAAACAAGCTCTATACAAGAAAAACGTACAGAAGTTTTTGAAAGCAGTGGAAGGAGGAGAGACACTGCACAGAACAGCGAGAGAAAAACTTTAAAGAGAAGGAAAAAAAAAAACCAAAATCCCTGACCTGCATTGAAAACGCAAGCAGCAATCAGTGGAAGACACTCAAACAGAAGAGCAAGGTACTTGAAGTGGGAAGCGCTGAGAAGACATCCTGATACACTAATGAGGGGGTGATGCTAGCACGCACGAATTAAAGTCCATTTTAGTTGCACTACTGCAGCTGGACAGCAATGGAGCCGGGTGAAAAGCAGGAAGGAAGCGAAACAATGGATATAACCCTAGAAAGTTATTTATAGTACAGTGACGAAACACATTACTTCTTTTTGATTCTACGGTCAGTTTTATACAGTGGAAAAGCTCTAAGGCTTTCTTCAAACAACTGGCGCATTGTAAAATGACTCTAAATCGTGAGAGAAAATATCACAGGTTTTTTTTTCCTTGTTTGAAGACTTTCAAAAGCTTTTTCTGCTCTGTTGTCTGCAAGGATATTTAGGTTGATCGACATCAGATAAATTACATTTTTCCTACCCGAACTCTGTTCATTAACAGTTTCCTGTTAATGGCCTATGAAACAGCACTAAAATCAGAGTAAATGTAGCTTATCTGAACAAAAGAAGACTCTTATCTGTTTGCAGAAAATTCTGCAAACAATCACCTTGAGTAAGTTGGTTGGACAGCTTGTCACAGACATTGCTTTGCATATGTAAGTAGATTACAAAATACCAACATAAAATATTGCAGATCAATAATGAAGATTGTTCTTCAACTTCTCTGTTTTGAGTACTGGTACATTAACTCTGTGACAATTACTTCATAATTCATTGGCACATTCAAGTCTCTTCTTCTGAAGACAGCTCAACAGGGTCCTGTTCTTCTATTCACATATGGATTTCAGTGCCTTATTTTACATTGCTATCAGATTATTTCAGACCTGGGACATGAAACTAACATGAAATTGGCCTGAAATGCAGAGTTGTCCAAAGACAACTTTTAATGATTCCACTTGTGTGTGAATCTAGGTGTCACTTTTAAAAGATAACTTTTAAAACCGCTCAGATCTCACAAACAAGTCCAATTTTGTAAACGTGTGGGTTTGCATTTGTAAAGACCAGAATTCTCAGTCCTCGGACCAAAGCACATGTGATACAATGAACAACTCATTATCAAGCCCCAAAACGCAGGGTAAGGTGGTAAAAGACAATGAAGTCCACTACTCTGACGGTACTGCCAGTGCATTGATCAATACCATGAGAACAGTAATTATCCATTCCTGGAATAAGAACAGCTTGGCAAAAAGTTGGAGTTTTAGAGGTGAAATAATATTAATTTAAAATACAATCTCCAAGGTTGGAGTAATGATCCTGTTTCAGGTGCCCCTTGTGTTAATTGCTTACTTTCTATTTAGCATTATTGCAAAAGTTTTCACTTGTAATTAGACTCCTGCTGATTGAGGAACATAGTTCCTTCTTTATAAAGAACGAAAATACTTACTTTACTTTTCTTTTTCCAACAAACTGTTTTTTCTCACCACAAAACCACATTTACAAGGCAATTATGAAGTATACTATCAATGGTTTTCTGGTAGACACACAGATACCCTCAATGCTTACAATGTAAATATTTTTCCAAAAAATATATAAAACCACTAAACATAAGGTGATTCTTCTTTTTTACTACCACAATAGTAATCAACTGAAATATGTACATACCCATATAGGCTGCCCAATGTATAGCTCGTCTGTCCTTCTTGTCAAATGCATTAATATTGGCCCCTCTAGACAACAGTAAGCTGACCATCTGAGAGAAACAGAAAGAAATCCTCTATTCATAATGGAAAACTCTGCTTAAAGTTAGACAATCACAGGAGAAACCCAAAATAGATGCGTTTTCAAAGGATGTAAATGTGTTGTTTTGAATATTCTATAAGCTTGAAAAAAACTGGCTGCCCACCTTGGCAGCAATAATGAAGTGACTGTAAGGAACACAAATCAATGTCAATGTCAACAAAACCATTTCCAGTTAAATATGGCAAAGCAGTGGAACCTTTGAAATCTTCAGGCTACTACTAAGGCATTTGCTAAAGGTCATCACTAAAAGCAAGCCTATTGCCAATTTGACTTCATAGAATCATAGAATGGTTAGAGTTGGAAGGGACCTTAAAGATCATCAAGTTCCAACCCCCCTGCCATGGGCAGGGACACCTCTCACTAGAGCAGGTTGCTCAAAGCCCCATCCAGCCTGGCCTTAAACACTTCCAGGGATGGGGCCTCCACAACTTCTCTGGGCAACCTGTTCCAGTGCCTCACCACCCTCACAGTAAAGAACTTCTTCCTAATATCTAATCTAAATCTCCCCTCTTCCAATTTAAAACCATTACCCCTTGTCCTATCACCAGACTTCCTGACAAAGAGTCCCTCTCCAGCTCTCCTGTAGGCTCCCTTCAGATACTGAAAGGCTGCTCTCAGGTCTCCCGGGAGCCTTCTCTTCTCCAGGCTGAACAGCCCCAGCTCTCTCAGCCTATCCTCA